>LPNX010564766.1:191221-224249 GCA_001517045.1 Pseudotsuga menziesii | reverse complement strand
TGTCTAGGCGATGTAGAGGGATGTAATGGGGGGGTGGGGATTATAGGTAGTTGGATTGGTTGGGGATTGATAGAGGTGAGTTGGGTGGGGATTAGAGGCTAGTTGGTGCTAGTGGTAAGGGGATACATAGGGATGTGTGTGTTTGAGAGAGAGAGAGAGACAAATATAGAGTGGAGGGGGGCATCCTTAATGGTATGGGGTGACGTGTAGATGTGTGTGTATGTGTGTTGTTATTTTTTCAACATTAAGCTATAATTATTAGGATCTTTAACTGAGAGAATAACAAGTACAACAATCAAACACAAGAGACAATGAACATAGTTTTTTTCCTCAGGGAAACCATAAATGGAGAAAACCATGCAACTTCCTCAGAGATAGAATTAGCACCAAAATAGTAAAATACCAAAATAGTAAGTGATCTCCCGATAGAAGTAATATTCTTCTTGTCTAGCCCCAATCTCTTCTCCTTCCTCAACTATGCGCTACACTTGAGTGTGTATGAGTTGTGTGATAAATAGAGACTCCAGTTCTCTATTTATACTAATCCCAACACACTACTACATTTCGATCCAAAATCCGACGGAAAAATCCGACAGCGTGTGGATTTCTCTTTTTAAAATTACCAAAAATCACAATGATACATTTTTTTTTTGTAAATGTGGCCACAAGCGTCGGTGAAGCGACGGCTATTCTCATAACCGTCGGTTAAGAGACATCGCATTGTTAAGTGTCGCTTAAGCGACGGATTAAGTGACAACAACTTCCCAAAATAGCCATTTTTTTTATTATACATCCATTTTAGTCGTCGCTTAAGCGATGAAAACTTTCTAAAATAGTCATTTTTTTTATTATACATCTATTTTAGTATGCAAATAGGGAGGGAATTTATGTGTCGGCGCTACTAAAACAAGGTTTTTATGAATTGAAAGTAGCGGAGACAGCTAAACATGGTAGGAGCACAGGACATAGAGACATGGATGGCGCAGTAGCAAAGTGGTTAACCCCATTTGGAACCACCAGCAAAGGCAATGGAAACTAAGGCAGAGGAGGAATCGACAGAGCTAGCAACGTGCCAAAGTTCCGAGTTCCCTTAAGAAAGCACCTAAAGTTTTCTGCATATCTCTCCAAACTGAGAATAGGGCATCTTACCTGGCACTTCGTGTATCAATCCGCCTCCCTCTTCTGCAATTTCATTGAATCACCCATGCCCCCAAATCAATTCATCAGATTGTGAAGGATGGTGTCACTCTCAACTGACCGAATTGCAGTAGAAGCTTAGGTCATATTTCAAAGGAAGGATTGGAGTGCTTGTTTTAAATTGTTTTAAATTGAAGATACAACTGATGTTAAGTGCTTATGAGAAAGGATGGCACAGTATCAAAGTGGTTAACCCCGTTTGGAACCACCAACAAAGGAAATGGAAACTAAGGTAGAGGAGGAATCGACAGAGCTAGCAGCGTGCCAAAGTTCCGAGTTCCCTTAAGCAAGCACCTAAAGTTTTCTGCATATCTCTCCAAACTGAGAATAGGGCATCTTACCTGGCACTTCGTGTATCAATCCGCCTCCCTCTTCTGCAATTTCATTGAATCACCCATGCCCCCAAATCAATTCATCAGATTGTGAAGGATGGTGTCACTCTCAACTGACCGAATTGCAGTAGAAGCTTAGGTCATATTTCAAAGGAAGGATTGGAGTGCTTGTTTTAAATTGTTTTAAATTGAAGATACAACTGACGTTAAGTGCTTATGAGAAAGGATGGCACAGTAGCAAAGTGGTTAACCCTGTTTGGAACCACCAGCAAAGGCAATGGAAACTAAGGCATAGGAGGAATCAGCAGAGCTAGCAGCGTGGAAAAGTTATGAGTTCCCTTAAGCAAGCACCTAAAGTTTTTAGGTAAAAGTGAAATTGATGAAGAATTAGACACTATCCGATGAAGTTATAGGATCCTTTTGCAGTTTTAGAGTTTTTGCAAGGTTTTAGGGCAGGTTTTTTTGAGGTTTTTGTGAAGATGGCAGATTCATGCTTTTCAATGGCGACTACCCAAGTGCTGCCTTCATTAGAAGTAATAGCAGTAACAGCTTTAGGAGGAGGTTCAGCATGTCTGAAGGCTCCTTGTTCAAGGATTCCTATGATGGCCTTGCCAACGGCTGCCCCTTGTCATTCAGGGATATCCCATTAACGGCTGCCCCTGAGACAATTATCTTCTGTTGTAAATGTCTGTCATCTCATGCTTAATTACTTCTACAAATTTGTACATGTAGGCTGAAAATATTTTTTGTTCCAGGGATGTATTGTGGGAATTTCGTTTTATATTTTCAGTATATGCTTACACAGAACACTTAAAATGCCTAATGGGTGCAGGTAATTTATGATAGGTCCACCGGGCGAAGCAAAGGATTTGCATTTGTTACAATGAGCACCGTTGAAGAGGCTGAAACAGCTTTAAAAAAGTTTGATGGCTTTGTAAGTGAGGGAATGTATTCATTCCTGGAGTTGTTTACTTGTCTCATATTTTCATACAGGGATCAATTTAAGCATTGTTTTCTAAATCTTATATTTTCAGGCAATTGATATGAATCTTTAACTAGTGTTCTAGAAAATTTTATATTCTTATTGTCTTAGATTGGAAGAAAAGAAACTTAATCAGATTGATAACGATGTGAGCAAACATGTTCTTAAGCACTATAAGTAAAAGCAAGAAAATAAGGTCTAGAGCTTCTTGTGTCGGTTGGTCCATTGTTAGCAGTTTTGTGACTAGACTGGGTTGGTTGGCCTTATATCAATGCAAGAAATAGGTGGGCACAATCTGAAGGTCAACTTTCTAGAGATTCCTAGAGTACCAGATGGGTTTCCTAGATCACCAACTGGAGGGAGGCCCGCAAGGTCGCCTAGTTTTGGTGGCTATGTTTATAGTCCACACAAGGTGTATGTTGGTAATCTTGCATGGAGTGTAACCTCAGAATCTCTTAAAGAGGCATTCAACAAAAAAGGGAATGTGTTGGGTGCAAAAGTTATACAGAATTGTAAAACAGGAAGATCGCGAGGGTTTGGATTTGTTTCTTACTCGTCAGAAGCTGAAGTAGAGGCTGCATATTTTGTTGACTAAAAGGGATCACTCATACGATTTGCAGACAAGGAGACCTGCCCAAATTGTAAACAAGGAGACCGATTACACCCCACTTTCCAATGAGAAGAGGAATAACAAATTTTGGATGTGAGCCAGCTACAAAAATGGTAAGCCAAAACCTTGTTTGGTTCAGAAACCCTGATAGGGATTTTGATTTAAGATTGCATATTTTGTTGACTAAAAGGGATCCAACACAAATCATTGAAAAACATGCACAAATAGCTTGGGATTAAACTAGGAAACTATAAACAATGTCATTGATAGCACTATTATTAGACCAATTTTATGGATTACAAGCCTCGCTGTCAGTGCTCAGCTATAGACAGACCAACAGAACACACAATTTACTATAATATTTTTCATTTTCCTTATTTGATAAAATGTTCTTTATGTTCACCAAATTTTATAAAATCCTCTATAGAACATTCATACTTGTGGACCATTTTCCTTGGGGTATATGACTGATCAGCTGTATTCATAGCTTTCCAATGAACTTATCATCTCCATGCGTTGTGATGCAATGTTAATCATTTGATCCGAAAAATTCATCTCTACTATCATCAGATGCTACAAATTATATTATAGGTAGTGAGAAGAAACATTTGAAACCTCGATCACATCAACAGAGTCCTCAAAGATTTTGTTGCAGATCTCTTAAAGGGAAGAAACACTTCTTTCCTATGTATGACTAAAGAGATCAATTAGCTTGCTCAAATTACTGTTTATCAACCGAAGCTTGTTCAGAAAGTAAATTATAGTCTTGCTATTGTTAAATTCAACATGATATGTCATTCTCAGGAACCAAACCCTTCTCCAGCATCTTATTGATGAGTAATTCTGCTTCAAAGTTCTTATTTTCTTTGCAAAGCTCTCTGATTAAGGCCGTATATGTTTTAACATTTGGTTCAAAACCATTTTCCTCCATTGCTTTTAGTTGCTTAAGGAATCTTTCAGTTTCTCCATCCTCAATAAGGCCATCAATTAGCATTGTCCATGTCCCTTCATCAGGACTATAACCACTTTGTAATACATTCCCAAACAACCTTTCCACTTCTTGTGCCTTGCCTTCTTTGCAGAGTCCATGAATCATAGAATTGTACAAATACAGGCTTGGTTCATAACCATTTTCAACCATTCTATCCAAAAGCTCCAGAGAATAGATGCAGTTTCCCTGTTTACAGTGCACATTAATTAGAGATGTATAAATTGCTTCATGAGGATAGAGGCCTCTGTCTTGCATATTTTTTATCAGCTGATCGGCCTCTAGGAGTATGCCACCCTTACATAATCCTGCAATTAAGGCACTATAAGTATCTACAGTAGGCTGACAGTACTTCTCCATCATTTTGTCAAGAAGCTTGAATGCAAGATCAATGTTTATTTCATGTGGCATTCCATCCAGGGACTGAATTTCATCTAAGCTACCATGATCTGAACTGCCTATTGCATCCTCATAAGGAATCACATGTCCTTTTTGTATTTTGTTTTCTTGAACTATACCACTCATAAGCACGCAATAAGTTCGATAATTAGGCTGGCATCCCTCATCAAACATCTTACTTAATAGATCAAAAGCATGATCCATCTTGCCTAATTTGATGTTTCCATCAATTAATTATGTGTAAGTATTCGAGATGCAAAGAGAATTACAAGAAATGGCGGCCAAAGCTGAAGAATTTGTCTTCATCCCAGGAAGCCATTAATTACTACAGTATACTTATCTTCCATTTATATAGTTTTGCATTTGACTGCAAGTTCAGTAGTACTTTGACTTCTGTGTTTTTGTTTTCTTTTTAATGTACTTTGTGACCTTTAGGCTAGTGCCATAATCTGTGTTTGCCTTTAGAATATCATTAATATCATACCTTGATGTAATGCAGAAAGCATACTGGTAAGTTCTGCAGCCATGGAAAAAGTACAGAGTCCACGACTGTCACAGAAATTTATGTTTTAAACATTCTCATTATGGAAACATCTTTAATATTATGTTCCATATAGAACTGAAATAGTGCATACCAATTCAACATTTGTATCTTTAATGTCCGATATATCCTATCTAATCTGAAAACAAATGGATGGTGTTTCATTGACCTTCCAGGTAGAATTCAATTGTCAATGTAGGCACCTCATTGTGCTTGCCTTATTTTTGGAGAAATGACATAAACACCTCACAAAGTCAAGGTGATACATGCTAGATGATTACTATTCATTTGCTTCTTCATGGCTTCATTGCAAGTTCAATGATGAAAATCATTGGAGGTATTAAGCTTGAGGAAGAACTGACAGATAAGAAGCCAACAAATCTATGGAGATCAATATTATCTGGCCTTGACATTCTTCTAGAAAACTTTATGATTCGTGGTCATATGCCCCATCAATTCTCTCAACCCAATTCAGTAGTCTGACCAGGCTGTATCTTGCAGAAGAATTTTGGCAACATGAGAAGCCCATTGTATAACATTTAGCAGAGTTTCCTTTACATCTTAGATTCATTATAATTTGTGACATATGCCACTGTTTTGTCATAGTTTAATCCACAATGGGGACCTTATCCACCAATCCTTACAGAACCTTATACACTTAAGCCATTTCTAAGCTCCCTTCTCACGATATTGTTGAAAAAAATCTTCCTATTTCTTCCAGTCAAACCCTCATATTAGTCAAATACTCTTTTTCTTGCTACACTCTTTTCCCTTATGCAACATGCATGGGTTATGCCAGATGACATTACATTCATGGCTCTTTTATCTGCGTGCAACCATGCAGGCTTGGTGGGTGAAGGATGGAAATACTTTGATTGTATGAGATGGGATTATCACATCACTCCCAGCATGGAGCACTATGCATGCATGGTTGATCTTCTCGGACGTGCAGGCCATCTGGATGAGGCTTGGAACTTTATAATGGTGTTCTTTTTTTACATTGTAATATTCTATCCACACCTCCAAATTCCAATGCTTCCTCCATAGAGTACCCTCTTCCCTTTTCCTTTCTCTCCTGTTAGATTCCTTGCTACTGCCTACATCTATTTTGTGAAATGGCAGGCATAAAATGTGACAGTAACCAGGCATGCCATGATCTTTTTTGGAGATTGTCCCATGCTAACCTACTCCGCCCTTAAAGATCTAACATACAAATCCCATTCTCTTTCCATTTCAATGTGTAGTCCAATCTGATCCATCCTTTTCCATCCTGAAGTGTCCACCAACCATTGCTTGCCCTATCATATACACTGCAAAGAAGTGAATGTTTTTGGAGGGGGTGTAGTCTATCAGGTTTCTTGAGAGATTTGGGAGGGGGTGTAGTCTATCAAAATAGTTACAATATATTCATATAGCCAGCAATGTATTCATATTATATGATATGAAGACTGGATTATACAATATATTTCTCTTACTATTGGCTACGCACTTCAAACCCCACCCTACAGTTTGTTTTCAAATTGTCTGATGTTGGAATTTTTTGCTTTAAAAATGATGTTGTTGGCCCAGTAAATGATATTTGCTACACAACCATTGAATTGATATTTATAAGAAAAGGAATCCACCTTTTTTTATTCGGACGATAAACCTATAAAACATCGGGGTCTAAGTAGCATCAACACACTGCTTCTAATGGCAATGGTGCAATGACAATCTAGTTTTCAAGCAGAGAGAAAATCATGCCATAAGATAGGGTTATGAAAAAATGGCAGATCCAAAAGATCAACTTCTTGTGGGCATATTGATACCAGTGGTGGTTTTCTGACCCAAGTGAGAAAAGACAGCTCAAAATCCTTGAAATTTTTTCACTTCCCCAAATTGCTACTTTTATACCACTTATTAAGATCCTTAGTGCACAATAGTAACAAGAATATCAAGAACAAACAATGCAACACCCACAAGAACTCTATTATCCACCCTGTTCAAGTGAGGGCAAACTCTTCTAGCCACATTGAGGGGGCTGCCCCAAATAAAAAAGCGGAATCTATATTAGATAAACATTTCATGATCAGATGAGGAGGATTATACCCTTATTTATAGTGTTATTCTAACCATAAAATCACCTAATTAAACCATGTGCACCTATAACATGTGTATAAACCTGTGTTTGGCCTCTAGAAAACAAATGTGAATCCACACCTATAAATCTAATTTTAATGTTAACCTTAGTCCCAATAAACTATCAGGGATTCAAGCCTTTTTTACATTAATAGGGTTGTAACAATGTTATTCTAGTATAAACTTTGCCTATACTTTCTGATTCCTTACAAATGAGAAAACCTCACATTATGGACTTGACACCCAATGGAGATGCTCACTGATAAATAGAAGTAGCAAAAACATGTGTGATCTGTGGATATTTGTCCATGGGAGAGGGGAATGATGGTTAGGGCACACAATGGATGTCCATACTTTGGAACCTCTATGGAAAATGTTGTCAGAGATAATTTTTTATAGTTCTGGAGACATGAAGAGGTAGGGAAGATATCTGAAGGACTTTACTCAATTTGCACAACAAAAACATATCCCACAACATGTGTGAAGCATTGACTGGCACGTGGCTTCAACCTGCTTGCGCATGAAGAGAATGTATGCCTGATGAAATATGAAACCATTGCTAGGGCATAGAATAGACATCCAGGGTGGAAGGTACCCTGGAAAGGAACATAGATGATAAAAGTTGACATTGCACACCCATGTAGACAACAAAGTTGCAGCCCGGGCATTTTGCAAATACATTGGTAGTATGTTTTGGCTTGCAGAAAATCACTATAGAACACGGGTATTGAAGCTAAATGATGCAGAACTTAGTTTTTTAGACCCATTTTTCAGACTCACATATTTACTTGTTGAAGTCTTTTCCTGTGAAGTTAAGAAATTAATTTAACAGAATAATTTTAGCACATTAATGTAGACCTCAAAATAGGAATAGAATAAACCGAACAAATATTAAATATTAGTCACAATATTTAGCAATCAAATTGTCAGTTTGCTTACTTAGCATTGTACCACAAAACATTTCTTTGAATGTGTAGAGTACACCCTGATGTTCTGCACAGTGTCTGATGGAATTCTTCAAGAACATGAGGTTAACAATTGGTACATTGTGTTTAATGGAAAAAAGTTTGATTACTTCATTCCAAAAAGTATGTAGAAATATGTTGTTTAGTATAACTCTGTCTTCAAAATGAGGGGGTTGGCAACCTCATAGAGGAACCCCGATTTGAAGATGAAAAGAAGCTGAATACATCCTAGAGAACCAGTGACCACCAATTTATATGGTTGAAAAAGATGAGTATTATTTCTGTGTTACATTCCATTGTTTAGCAGATTTAAATATTTGAATAAGGGTCAATTTATATATTAGTGACATGTGAACACTAACCAAACCAGCTTAACATTTAGATGTTGAGGTTATGGGTCGTTGTTTAAAGTTTAAACCATGGTAACCGCCCAGGGGTGCTATAAATTGTAATGAAGCATGAGATAAAGATGTGAGAGATGTATGTTGTGACATTTTAAACAAAGTTTCCACCATTGTCTTTATGAATATGCACAAGCCCTACTTTCATACAACTGTTACTGTTAAAAATTGATCAATTTATGTTAGATTGACTCTACACATAGAAAACAACAATATAACAAATATTATATTGTTGCTTGCAGAATCCTGGTGACTCTGTCATCCATTTTAGAAGGATTTAGTCTTTAGATTGTCATGTTGCTGTAATAGGTATCATTTAATCTTCTTTGGATTTTGTGAGTCCGTGACACACTAATAGCAGAACAAAAAATAAATACAAATACCATCTTGTAAATAAACTGTGTTGAGCTCAAAATAAATGAAAAAATAACAAGAATAAATGCAATATAAGCTACACAACTACTAGTGTATACTGTGTTGCTCTTTTTACAATTTATTAATCTCCTAAAACAGAGGGTAACTATAGATGCAGAACTTTAGCATTTGTACCATGAGAAAATCTCGATTAAGTTTATTTTCTGTAGATGGATTTACCTGTACTGCTTGTAGTGGATTTGATGTCTTGAAATGGAGTCACTGCTTACAATTAACACAGAAAACAACAATATAACAAACATTATCTTGTTGCTTCCAGAAACCTGGATGACTCTGTCATTCATTTTAGAAGGATTTAGTATTTAGATTGTCCTGTTGCTGGAATAGATATCATTTAAGATTCTTTGGAGTTTGTGTCACACTGATAGCAGATAAGAAATTAATATAAAATTATAAATAAACTGTGGTGAGCTCAAAATAAATGAAAAAAATACAAAGAATAAATGCAAAATAAGCTACACAACTACTAATGTGCACTGTATACCGTGTTTCTATTTATTACAATTAATTAATCTCCTGAAACAGAGGGTAACTATATATGCAGAATTTTAGCATTTGTGCCATCATTCAAACCAATGGTTGTGAATCTTGCTCGCATGATAGTATTACCTTGGATGAGTTACAAAGTTGACAAAACAAAAGGAAACATTAACCACTATAACAATATGCATATTACACAGAAATCAAAGAGTTGCCATGGATTAGTATTCCTTGTTAAGATGGGCACTAGAGTCTTACTTGAAAGGCCAAACTGCCAGAGCTCTGCTATTGTACTCAAGAGTTGCTGAACTTGGATATGAGGTTGCACAGAGTAATGCTGCATGGATACTTGACAAGTTTGGGGAATATGATATATGCATAGGAAAGTCAGGTTTCTGCAGTGATGTTGAATGACATAAACGCGCACACACCCTTTGGAGGGAAATGCTTTCAACTCTAGTTTCAATATATCCAAACAAAGATTCACCACTTCCAAACTTTGGTTGCCCCATTTTGAGATATAGATAGGATGGGCCCCTCATTAGGAGAGTTTTGGTGACAATGCTATTAGAAATTTTAGATGATAGTGTTCTACTGTATCATCATTCTAACATGTAATCATATGCTGTCTGAGGTTTCTAAAAATGTGAGATGTCCCAATGTTGTTCAGAAGGTGCAATAATTTATTATTTTTTGCTTTCTCAGTCATCACTGTTGTTTCCAAGAGAGATTTGTAAGAAATTTTTTCCTATTTTGCAGATTGGGGTGAGAGATGGTACAATTGAGTGGGGATGTGGAGTGGTAGTTAATGTAGTGAAAAAGCCATCAATGCCACCCAGTACGTTACCTTCTCATATATTAGGTTCTCGTACTAGTAGTTATATAGTGGATACTCTATTACATTGTGCTTCTGGCTTGACAAGTGATGGTCCCCGCCCAAATCCATGTCCTGCTCTTCCCAGACAAAAAGGTGAAATGCATGTGGTGAGTTGGATTCTTTAACTGTAATTCACAATTTTTTATTTACGTTTGATCTTGAGCATTGCAAATGTTGAATACCATTTTTTTGTTAATTAAGTTTCGTTCTTTTCTAACCCTTTAATTTCTTTCAATTTATCTGTTCTATTTTCTAAATATTTCTCTTGTACTTGTTAGGATGAATATGTTTTCATTTCCTGCATTTTTTCTTTTCAGGTACCTGTTCAACTACCCCTTATTTGTTCTCTTAGTAATCTTAGAGTTGCAATCCCGCAAGATCTACGACCAGCAGAGGCAAGGCAGAGTGTACTTATGGCTGTGCAAGAACTGGAAAAGCGATTTCCAAAGGGTCTTCCAAAGCTTGACCCTATTGAGGTTAGTTTTTGAATTTTGAAATATCTTTGTGGACTTTGGGTATAACAGAGTAGGGATTGATTTGCTTTACTCTTCTTCTTTGTCATTTTATTTGTTTAACCTGCAATTAACAGGTTCTTGAATTGTATGAATACCAGCCTCCAGGGAATTTAGGAGTAGATATTACTTTTGTAAGGCTTTATCATGTGCTGTAGTGTTTTATCTGAATGAGGCATATGCTACGAGGGGAAGATTTTGATTAGATACAAAGTTATATCTTGCATGGCAACATGTTATATTCAAACACTTTAATTTGTGATCACTTGATGTGTGAAACCTTGCTGTTTGTTTTCAATCACTTTGTTTAGAATTTTTAAGAAAATGAGCTTCATTGGCTGTGTTCCCATTGTCTTAATTTGTGCTTTGCACCATTTGTAGAGCATCTTGCCATGCTAGGGAAACTTCCCCCTCTATAATTGGTTGGGTCTTTTCATATGATAAGGGTTTAAAAAGGAGACTATGCAGCCACAATATTTCTTGGTAGAAGGCACATGGAAGATGTGTTGATATATTTACATGGTTGATGATGGTGGTGCTAGCTCCTCTTTTACTTCTAGTGCAAAGTAGCCTGTGTCTTCTTCTGTCTTGGCCCAGTCCTCTAGTAAACTTGGTTGCCAAACTTTGGAGCTGTGCAAAACTGTGGGCTTGATAATGCTATCCAAGAGCTCCATCTTGGATGGGATGTTTTGAATACAATACTAATAGCAACCTTTAATTCAATATTTTGATGCTCATCAGGAGTAGAAAGCTTTTAATTGAGTACATTGACGTTTCAAATTGTATAATCTGAAAAGCAAGCCAAAAATGTGTTAGCTTGACGTTGAGTAAATGATTTTGTTGTTAAAGGAGTTTGTGCACATTATCCTTATGTAACTTAAATGTTTTGATTAATTCTTTACTTCTTCCTTTTCCTCATTTCTCTCTTTCCCTGTTTTTAAAAGATTTTGAAGAGATTAGAGTGGATAGTGCACTATCTGCTTTTTAAATATCTTTGGGTTTCTTATTTTTGTTGGTACAAACCCTTATTCTTATGTTCTTTTTTCCAATTTAACCTGGTTGTCTGTTACAGGGATAACACAAAGACTGCACTATTGGATTCCATGTATGTGTTTCTCAAGAGGCCAGAGTATATCAAATATGTGTCAAATTTGGTCACTGTTTGTTCTCGAATTCTTTTGACTAGACCACCAGGTTAGTGACTATTAGTATTTTTTGTCTCTGATAAATTACATGCTTCAAATTGCAGTGTGATATGCCTAGTTAGTTCACCTTTTTATTGATAAACCTGCTCATGGTGGAAGTTAGACTCGAAGGGGTCTGGCTGCACTATATTTTTTAGTCTTGCAATTTTTTACATATGCAAGTGTTATTAGTCAGTTGTCTATTTTTTTTTAAAGTAACAAAGGTTGTAGGAACATTTATGATAATGGTTAATATTAAGTTTGTAGTAGACATTATAGAACCCCAATGCCACATTTAAAACTTTAGTGATTAGGACAGTGTCATTGCCAAACTTTCTAGTCTTTTTTAAAATGACAGTTAGTACATTGTGGACTTAACTGTTTTCTATTTGGGATTTTAACCACATGATATACCCATGATTCTAAATATCCTGTTCCTATTTTTAAATCTTCTCTCCAACAAACCAAAGCCCAAGTTCAGTTTTTAAAGAAGCAGTAAGGATATGATAGCTGGTCTGGTTAAAGAGAACCCCAAAAGTATGGAGATAAGGAGAAAAGATCTCCATTTTAGAGCTCGTTCTCCAACAGAAGCTTGACACAGATAACAAATCTGGGACATAGTTCTCTAATTGATGTCCAACCTCAAATTCTTCATACAACATGGCAGTGGGATGTGGAGAGACCAAAATTCTATCCCTTCAGCGCTCATTTGAAACATTATATGCAGACTCTCAGATCATGACTCGGTATATCCCAATAAAAATTGTGCTCAATCAACCTACTGGTGATAGGAAGTGTTTAATGCTTCCAACAATGATGGAGAAATAGACCCAAGGATGGCACATCTCATAGGTAATTTTGTCCCATGAAAGGAGATTCCCTTTTTAAATTCTTATCATCAGTCAGTACTAAAATGATTAGCATAAAGTATGGCAGTAGTAATCTTATTATTCAGTATACACTGTACAGTCTATCAAGAGAACATGAGGTTATCTTTATTTGCTCTGAAATGCAGTCTAGCTTGCATAGTTGAAAATATCAGATTCAGAAGTATAGGTCTTGCTAGAAAAGAATAACTCAGATTTATTTTCAGATTCTCAAAAGCTGAAAATATTTTTTGTTAAAATGGAGACATGGACTCCTCTTCAAAGTCATGGCTCTATCTCCAGTTGAACAAAATTACAAAAGCTCATTGGAAATCAATCTGAGATCCATGTATTTCCTCCTGTATATTAATATAAAACCTTTTTATTCACCAAAAAGGATGCTAGAATGCAATGAATTCAACAGCTAGTAGAATACAATGTGGCCAGCACAAAGGAATGATATTAGCAATTGTAAGATAACATACTCAGGTAGCAATAGAAATTTCTATAAACGTTTATTAAAGAACACCAAAAACTCGTCCCTTCCTCTGTTAGAGTCTTTCCTGAGGTCAAGGCTACCTCAGCAGTCCTTTACAGTAGGGTTGGCTCTACTTCCTATAGTCAATCTAATCGTGGCTCTCTCTCAACTATTCCTTTAGTGACCATGGTTTTGGAGACACATCAATGTTCTTCCCAGGTTGACCTGCAGATACAAAGAAATTTAGAGATCTTAGATGCCACTCTTCACTTGTCCTACAAGGAAGGCATCAAGAATGGGGAGCAAACATCCTGCCTATCAGCTGAGAAGAAGCTTACCTCTAGTGAAAGATTTACAATGAAGCACCACTTACCAGAAAAGGAAAAGAATAAAACTGTATTAAACACAATTCAACCAGATGAGGATAAGTTATGAGGATAAGCTAGGAATCAAACCCTCAGGCCTGGGCATTTTCTTTAACATAAAAAAAATCATGTTGAGAGTATATCTAGAATGATATTTGCTAGCTGTGATAGCTCCCCTGTATGGCCAAAATGAACATTATGGCGCAGAATTCTGCTAAAACTTATGAAGTATTCAATTTCAAGAAACTTGTCTCTGCCCAATTCAGGACTCCATGGCAAAGCACCAGCTTCCTTAACATCAATATTTGATAAAGTGATCCAGCCAAGTGCAAAACAATATCTTTCAAGTATAAGCTCATGCACTTGGGAAGCTTCCCTATTCTTCCACACTTCCAAAATGCTACAAACAACAGAATAGAGATCAGACCAATTTAAACCCAGATCTTGAAGAAATTTGTGTTCTACAATACCCCAGTTATGAACCCCACTAACGTCAATTAGTTGCTGAAAGAGATCAGCCATTCCATGCTCTTCTGTGACTCCCTCAGCCATTCCATTCCAATTGACTCTGCTGTATGACAAACAGAATCTCAGTGTCTTGGAAACATCAAACAAATGTTTCCTTTCTATGTGGTTCTCAAGGATTCATCATAATCATATTTCAAGAGTGTCCAATTCAATACCTTGAGTATGTTTTGAAATGTAATCCGCCCTGCTGTCAACTTGGCACCTTCCTATGTTGCAAAGGAAACCTTATCGACCTTGATTGCTGGTACAGATAATGATTTAAACTTTTTGCAAATTATGACAGGATCATTTTTTGTGTCATTTGCTTCCTATATTTATTTTACATCCATATAATTAACATCCCAAACAAATGACGAATCATTTTCCAATTTTAAATTTATAGTCTTCAATGTCACAATCTCATAAAATAGTATGTATCCTATCCCCCATTTAGCATATTTACTTCCATCATGAGTTCAAAGTTCAAACTGAATTTCATGTATCTTGAGGATAACACATGCTCTTAAAATGTGATAAAACTAATCAATTTTCGAATGAAATATGAGTTACGAGGCTAATTTGTTTCACTGATAGGTCAATGGTGAATTCCATGTCTAATAGTAATTATCCATAGGATGAGATACACTCTCAATAGGTAAGAAACCAATCAAACTATAAAGTTAATGTTTATAAAAAGGATTTCATTAAATGAGTAGTATTATATACATTTAACAATAAAATGAGTGGCATGATTGCATGCCCGAGGCTTTTGGATTCTTGGACAATCATACAGTATATTCCTTGAGGATATAAATTTACAAAACATTTCAGAAGTAAAAGAAACCATATGTAAATACCCCAGAATAAAAAAAATCGAACCCAGTAACATGGGCCTCACAAGACAAGAAGAATAAACATAAACACTGTTGAGGGGGTTCCTATCCATTTGCAGGTATTTAAAAAAAAAAAAACTTCACTACCATCGCTTAACCGATGGTTCTCCCTGTCGCTTAAGCGATGCTTAATCCTTATCGCCGTCGCTTAACCGACGGTTCCTATCCATTTACAGGTATTTTTTTTTTTAAACTTCCCTACCGTCGCTTAACCGACGGTTCTCCCTGTCACTTAAGCAATGCTTAATCCTTATCTCTGTCACTTAACTGACGGCTTTCCATGTTGCCTAACCGACACATAATCCTTCTCTCTGTCGCTTCACCGACGGTTTTCCATGTCGCTTAACCGACGCATAATCCTTATCTCCATCACTTCACCGACAGTTCACCATGTCGCTTAACCGACGTTTAACATTTAACCGACGATAAAATGAGGTGCCACTTAACCAACAGATTAGAAAGATGTCAGATAACCAACGACAAGCCACCGACTCTTAAAAAAATACACAGTGTCATACATGCGACAGGGAAGTGTCGAAAATCCGACAATACGGCCATCGGATTTTTGGTCAAAATGTAGTAGTGACATGACTAAAACCCTATGATGGATGACCTCTACTAGGAAAGTATAATAACCCTAGTGCCCCGGAACTGCAGGGAATTTAACCCTTAGACAATCAGAGGGTTACCCACTATGACTTGACCTGACTTGTTTACATTATAGATCCTCCTGGAACATCGGGGCATGACAACATGACTCAATTACATAATAGATACATCTCGGAATAAACATTGGGTTACAATACATAAGATACATAGATGAATGCATTCTGAATTTACAAATACATCAACACTCCCTCTTAACTAGGAAGGTATTCTTTCGACACAATTTTCAGTACTAGTCTTCTTCTTTATATCAGCTAGATCATCTCGTCATCTGCATCTCAAGTCTTCTGAGTCTTCAAGTCATCTTCATCTTCAAGTCAACTTCATCTTTGAATCTGGATCATCTCTCGATCTAGATCATCATGGGACATCATCACTAGATCTGGATCATCACTGGATCTGGATCATCATCACTAGATCTGGATCATTACTCGATCTGGATCATCATCACTGGATCTAGATCATTACTCAATATGGATCATCATTGGATCTGGATCATCACTCGATCTAGATCATTACTGCTGGATCATCATCACTGGATATGGATCATCACTCAATCTGGATCATCATCATTGGATCTGGATCATCACTTGATCTGGATCATCATCACTCAATCTGGATCATTACTCGATCTGGATCAATATGGGTGCTATCTCATGATTCTTCTCATTACAGGAAGTTCTACAGAGCCAACCCTTTTTCATGCTGGTTGTAGGCCTATCCTCCATGTAGGTCTTCTTCAGCACTTATATCTGACCTGCTCGTCAGAATGGCCCGCCCAACACTTACATCTGACCTACTCGTAAGAAAGGAACACCCAGCACTCACATATGATCATGTAGGAACCAATCCTATAATCATATTAGAAATGCCCAGCACTCACATTCACTAGCATGATAGGACACACCTACTATCGCCTATGAAAAGGATCTGCAATCACATCCACCAGCATAGTAGGACACACCTACTACCATATGTGGAAAGGCACTGCACTCACATCCACCAGCATGGTAGGAAACACCTACTACCATCTATGGAAAGGCATTGCACTTACAATCACTAGCATGATAGGACACACCTACTATCATCTGTGAAAAGGCACAACACTCACATCCATCCAGGAGGGAACACATCCTGCTCACAGTGATGGAAGGGCTTGCACTCATATCTGATCATGAGGGAACACATCTCAGTTATTATATCAGAATGGCCCCCAGTCCTCGACTGAGCTACCTAGTAACTGAACAGGTGCCTCCATTCTCCTAGAGAATGGTAGTTTCCCTTACATCTGACCTTACTCATCGTAATGGCTAGCACTCACATCTGACATGGAAGGAACTTAATCCTTTAGCCATGAGAGAATGGCTCAGCCCTTACATCTGATCAAGTGGGAACACATCCCTCTATCACATTATAATGGCCATGCACTCATATATGATCATATGATAACATATCTCACAGTCATATCGGAATGTCCCTTAGCGTTAGACTGAGTTTTCTTGGTAACTGACCAGGTACCTCCATTCCAAGAATGGAAATAGCCCTTATATCTAATCATGTAGGAACCAATCCTACAGTCATATCAAAATGGATTAGCACTCATATCTTACATGGAAGGAACCAATCCTCTCACCATGACATAATGGCTTAGCCCTTACATCTGACCATGGAAGAAACCAATCCTCTCACCGTGTCAGAATGTATATGGGTCTCGTCACTTTCTCTTGGAGGAAACCTTGATTCAGAGAACACCAAGCTTCTCCCTGAAGTACTCAAACTTCAGCCTAGCTAATGGCTTCATCAATACATCAGCTATATATTCCTCCATTGCAACATACTGGAGCTTCACTACTCCCCTTTGCACCATATCCCTGATATAGCGATAATTGATCTCGATAAGCTTCGACTTGTCATGGAACACTGGATTCTCTGACAACTTCACGCAACTCTAGTTGTCACAATGTATACAAGTAGCATCCAACTGGAGATCAAATATATCAAATAGTAGCTTCTGCAGCCATACTACCTCACAACTGGCTGAACAAGCTATGACATACTCTGCTTCAGCTGTACTCAGTGCCACACAGGATTGCTTCCTGCTAAACCAAGAGATCACACCTGATCCCATACTGAAGCAACACCCTGAAGTTCTCTTCGTATTGATGGCAATGCCTAGCCAATATGAATCAACATAACCCTCTAGGTTAATCTTCTAATTTGCATCGTACTTAAGCCCATAATCAACTATACCCTTTAGGTACCTCACAATATGCTTTGCAGCAATCAAGTTAACATGTATTGGATCTATTAGTAACTGGCTCAAGGTGTTCACAGCAAAGCAAATATCTGGTCTCATGTTCGTCAAGTACATCAAGGACCCAATCATCTGACGATACATCATAGCATCAACCGACTCTGATGAAGCATCACTCAATAGCTTTAGGTTTAATGCCATAGGTGTGGTCATGGATTTGCAGTCCATCATCCCAAACCTCTTCAGGATCTCTACTGCATACTTCGCTTGTCCAAGGAAGATTCCATCTGTACTCTACCATGGCTCCATACCTAAAAAGCAATGCATCATCCCCAAGTCCTTCATTTCGAACTCAACAAAAAGATTTCTCTTCATATCAACAATCAACCCATCCGTACCTGTCACAAATAGGTCATCTACATATAGTAGAAGCATCACTGGGTTTCCATCTTCAACCTTGTAGTAAAGGTTGGAATCTTCTTTACTCTTGGTAAAGCCCAAACTGGATAGAAAGCTATCAATTCTACCATACTAGGTCCTGGGTGCCTGTTTCAAACCCTACAGGGCTTTCTTCAATCTCCACACATGAGACTCCCTGTCATGTGTCTCAAAACCTAGTGTTTTTTCTACATACACTTCCCCTTCTACTACACCATTCAAGAAAGCATTCTTGACATCCATCTAGTGTATCTTCCATTTCATCACTGCAGCCAGAGCAAGTACTGATATAATGGAAGTGTATCTAGCTATAGGTGCGAAGGTTTCTTCATAATCTATTCCTTCTTTCTGAGAGAAACCCCAAGCCACAAATCTTGCTTTATATTTTTCAATGCTACTATCTGCAGCATGCTTGATCTTGTAGATCCATTTGGAAGTTACAACTAACTTCCCTTTTGGTCTTGGGACAATATCCAAAACATCATTCTTCATGATCGATTGGTATTCTTCGATCATAGCATCCTTCCATTCTTTCCATTCTGGTGCTTCTTCATAACTGGAAGGTTCTTTGTCAATGAAATCACATAGTAAATCTACATACCCGGAGCAGGATCTGGTCCTCTTTCTTTCTCTATGATTTTCTTCTGGAGCCCCATATCTTTCCGCACCTTGGATAATTTCACGTACCCAAGCAGGTTTCCTCTTGTGAGGATTCTTCTCCAGAGGTGGGTCTACATGTCTTTGTGGTTCTTCAAAATCTCGATCTTCTTCTTGAGTTTCTTCATTCATGGTTGTATCATGAATTCTGGGTGCTTCTGATTCTTCAGGTTCTTCAGCAGGTATTTTTCTGGATTTGTTGTAAGTCATGTCTTCATCAAATGTCACATCCTTGATGATGTCAATCTTCTTGTATCCTGGGAAATATATTCTTTAAGCCTTCAAGCTTTCAGAGTATCCCACAAATATACCCTTCTTTCCTGAAGGATCTAATTTAGTCCTCTTCTCTTTTTGAATGTGCATGTACACTAGACAACCGAATGTTCTGAGATGACTGACTTCTGGTTTCTTGCTGGAGAATATTTCTTGAGGAGTCTTGTTCTCAAGTACTCTATGTGGAGTATGGTTGTGTACATACACCACTGTTCTAGCAGCTTTCACCCAAATATGCATAGGAAGATCTTGATCATGAAGCATGGTTCTTGCAGCTTCCATGATAGTTCTGTTATTCTGTTCTGTAATCCCATTCTGCTGCGGATTATAAGGAGTGGACAACTCCCTCTTAATCCCTAATTCTTTACATATCTCTTTGAATTCATTCTAAGTGAATTCTCCACCATTATCTGATAAAAAAGTATTGATATTCTTTTCAGTATGGTTCTTGATCAAGGATTTGAATTCCTTGAATTTGCTAAATACTTCGTCTTTATTTTTCATGAAGTAAATCCATGTCTTCCTAGAAAAATCATCAATAAAAGAAACATAGTATGCATACCTGCTTAGTGATTTTGATGACATCGGACTGCATACATCGGAGTGGATGATTTCTAGTATGTCTTTGGCTTTGCTTTCGCTGCTGGGAAATGTCTTCTTTGTATTCTTTCCTTTCCCACATCCTTTGTAGACCCCATCATGTTTTGCTTGAAATTCTGGAAGACCTTCAATAGCTTTTCTTGCAATAGGTAGTGCTCTGTAATGCACATGTGCAAGCCTTCTATGCCAAAGTTCATTTGGCTCTACTATCTCATGGACCAAGTCTTGTTCTGGATGGCCCTTCAGCTTGTACAAACCTCCTTCTTGTTCTCCAATCACCACTGCATCATCGATGGTCTTTCCTCTTGGCCACATGATGACTTGACCATCTATGAATGCAACCCTCATTCCTTTTGCATCAAATGCTAATATGGAGAGAAGGTTTTTCTTGAGTCCTGGTACAAACAATACTTCTTTCATTGTTAGAGACTTACCAGATTCTAGTTTATATGAAGATTCCCCACTACCTTTTATTGGATATTGGTAGTCATCTCCTAGCTTCACCTTGTGAGGTGATTCATGTTCTGACAGTCTCACAAAGGATTCCTTGAATCCAGTCATATGTTTGGAAGACCCACTATCTATAAGCCAATCATTACTTCCATGAGTAATGTTACCTATGAGAGTGGAAATCAAAACATATTCATCCTCGCTTGAAGAATCTTCACTTTCATATTTGGATCTCTTCTTGGATGGTTCATCATCCTCTGCAGCATGAGCATGATGTCTTCTTTTGTTCCCCTTCTTCTTATGAGAGTGAACCCTGTTCTTAGGACAGTCTTTTGCATAATGTCCTTTTTCATCACATGTATACCATATTATTTTAGATAGGTCCTTTCTAATGTTATCTCTATGATGAGGATCCTTACCTTTGGATTAATGAGGTTTTCTTCTGCCTTTGTTGGAATGAAGTGTGAGAGCTTGATCTTCACTTCCCATATTCTCTTCTCGAGCTGCTATCTGAGCTTCTTCTTGAGAACATTCTTCCCACAGTCTATTGAATTTGACTAACTTCTTTCTGGCACATATTCCTTGGATGAAATAATCCCATGACCTAGGAAGGCCATTCAAAGTAGTCATCATGATCTCTGCATTTTCCAATTCTTCATCAACAACTTCTAATTGTTCCTTGATCTGAGACACCCTTGTAAAGTAAGACTAGATGGTCTCTGCATTCTAAATCTTCACATTCCTCAGTTGATTCCTTAGAGTCATGTTCTGGTTTATGTTCTTCCCTTCAAACAATTTGGTTAGGGCATCAAACATAGTTTTAGGTGTCTTGAGAGAGGACACCTATGGGATAAGGTGATCCTTGATAGAATCAATAATGATCCTCTTTGCCATAACCATGTTCTTCTTATGTAAGGCCTTTGCCTCATCTCCCTCTGGAGCTGGAACCTCCTCATGAATGTAGGAGTCTAATTCATTCTCTTTTAGGACCAGGGAGATCCTATACTTCTAGGCTCGGAAGTTATCAGCTCCCTCAATATTTTGATCAAGCTTGGTATGATGAGACATCTTAACTGAGAACCTAAAATGGAAATACAAAATATCTTAGATATTACCAGGTCAATATGTCGGATCTGAAACTTGAGCTGAAATCCTGCAAAGCTGGTTCAGGAGCAGATTAGGGTTTTCTTTTCTGGAGTTTTGTCCACCCAAATACCTTGAAATTTATCCCTAACTTTGATTTTGGGGAGGAGATCAATCCAGGCTTGGGATCACTGAAAAATTGCTCTTCTTTGAAAATCCCTAATTTCCAGCAGTAGTGTCGGGTCCAAAACTGAAAAACCTCAGAATTGGATTCTGCTTCGATAGAAAGATGCACCCTCAGGAGGAGAGTTATTCCACCTTACTTTTGCTGAAAATCTGTGGAGAAATTTCCACAAACTAGGAAGCCCTAGTTCACGCAGCTGCACAGTGTCTTCTTCTCAAGTTAGCTCTGATACCATGTTAATTTTTCAACATTAAGCTAACATTATTAGGATATTTAATTGAGAGAATAACAAGTACAACAATCAAACACAAGAGAATATTAACACAATTTTTTTCCTCGGGGAAACCATAAATGGAGAATACCCTGCAACTTCCTTAGAGATAGAATCAACACCAAAACAGTAAAATACCAAAACAATAAGTGATCTCCTGACAGTAGTAATCTTCTTTTTGTCTAGCCCCAGTGTCTTCTCCTTCCTCAACTATGCACTACACTTGAGTGTGTATGAGTTGTGTGATAAATAAAGACTCCATCTCTCTATTTATACTAATCCCAACATAATTAAAACCCTACTAGGGCCGACCTCTACTAGGAGAGTCTAATAACCCTAGTTCCTCGGAACTACGGGGACTTTAACCCTTAGACAATAAGAGGGTTACACATTATTACTTAACATGACTTGTTTATGTTATATATCCTCCCGATGGGAACATCGGGGCATGACAACATGACTCAATTACATGATAGATACATCCCAGAATAAACATCGGGTTACAATACATAAGATACAGAGATGAATACATTCCGAAGTTACAAATACATCAACATGTGTGTGTGTGTGTGTGTGTGTGTGTGTGTGTGTGAGAGAGAGAGAGAGAGAGAGAGAGAGAGAGGGGCGTGTTATGAGTTTAGGAGTGGGGGGGTTTAGATTAATGTGGGGGTGTCTAGGTGTTGTATAGGGGATGTAATAGGGGGTGGAGGTTAGAGGTAGTGTAATGTCCCAAAAAATTGAAAATAACAAAAAAAATTAAGCTAGTCAAAACTACCTATGATAGACATTAATTGAACATTGTGGAATGTGTCGTACTCTTATTGTACTGTTGTATTGTCGTAAGCTATTCTTACATCCTGCTTCCATATTTCTCAATGCGGTTATTACTATGTTACTTACGTTATCATGATGTTGATTACTGTTTGTACTATGGTTAAGCATTGATGTGTAAGTTAGTTATTTGATTAAGTGCTTCAATGTTTATAACATGTTCTTACTGTCGTATACATGATTCCTACTTGAATTTGTTAATGGATAAAGGGGTGGAGTGGTAGGACTAGTTTCCCTTGTAACCACATGAGAGGTAACAATTTCTACTTGTCACATTGGGCTTACTTAGTTCTGATGAACTAATGCATTCTTGTCCCATTTGTGTGTAGGTGCACTTGGCGACAAAAAATGTGTTTATAAAGCTTAATGAAAAATGATGATCATTTTGGTCACTAGCGCTCACATTTGCATCTCTATCCTAGTGATATTACACTGATTGTTATTATTATCATTCCGTAATTTATGATAGTGACATGGTCACTACAACACTTATCATTTACCTGATATAGATTTATTATTTATGTAATAATTATTTACTATGGTGTATATGCTTGTGACTTCTTCATTCCCTATCATATTTTTACTAAATGGTTCTTATATAGTTGGAGAAGATTTGTAAAAAAATAACTTGGCTTAAACATTCCATGGCATATATCATATTCCCTGGACTTAGGGCTTAAATCCTAAGTTATTCGATGCATGAAGGGGTTTAGGTCGTTACGTTAATTTCGATGGCAAGGTTTAATATAGTCCAAGGACTATATGATTATGGGTCTGGTGTGCATTAATGGTGGCCAGGGTGGCGATATCAATGCGCCTTGGAAATAGGGGCGACAAAGATTAGGACTTGGCCCAAATGATAGTTTGGTGTTTTGCAGCATTGCTACTTGTTCTCTACTCTTGCTTGGTGTGAAGGAAGGAGATTGAGATGGATTAGTAGACATGTATGTGGGTGTTATATTTTATTAGCATCGTTGTTGATTTAGATTGGATGTAATACATACATCTCACCATGGCATTTATTTGTGTTTGTAGGTTTCAGGGTGTGGCGAAACAAGCTTGGGTCATTGCTTGTGGGAAAAGCCGCGGGAAAATACATACCCATTCGGGTAAGCCTACTATACAAGAATTTACTCATTCCCTCTTAGCTTCGTGGTTATGATAGAGTTTGTTTCTAATCGAGGGTTTTGGATTTCTTGTCTTTGGTTTCTAATGGATGCGTTTTGGGTTGGGATTTTCCTGTAACTTAATGGCTCTGCATTTTATAATGCGATAAGTTTGATGTTTTTTTAATTGGGGTTTTAATGCCTTCGGGCTTGAAATTTTAAATGTATGGGGTGTATTTAAATCGTTACTCTGCGTAGAGAAGGGATCCTGGGTAACTCTCAACAACCTCTATGTATTTTTATGTGATGGTAATGGTGGAAACACCATTTCTTGCAATGGTGCAATGACAGAGTTATGAATTACTGTGTAACTCTTATTTATTTTGATAATGATTATGTTTAACCGTAATTGCATACTATGTTTGATTTCGTGTTATGGTTATTACCGGATTGTGTGGATTCACATATGTTGTTTGCATTAGTTGTAAGGATGAAATGTGTGACAACGTTATGGATTTGGGGCCATGTTGTATATGGCATAGGCGTTTCCCTCCATGGTAGTTGCGATAACGTATTTAATGTTTATGATTTCGTTGTGTAATATGATTATGGAGGCTATCTGTGGTGTATCCCTATGACTATTAGTCATCTCTATTGGTAAACATAGACAAGGTTGTAATATTTGGTAATGTTATTTGAATATTTGGTTATGTATGAGGCTGAGGGCCATAGATTACACCGTATACATTTTATAAGGGTCTTTCGACCACTGTGTAGGGAGTTTATGGTTAGTTTTACTACAGCCTGTGTATATGTATTATATCATGGCTTTTGATAGTTTGAATGCTACATCCTAAGGATTAAATCCTACATGATCTGTTGCCGACGACTTGTAAACGAATTAGACCCTACATAATTCGATCTAGGGTTGTTTGCAGTGATGAGGGTTTAATTTATATGGATGCAATTTGGGATTTAATCCCCACAAGAATCGATCATGTGACCTTTGTGCAATTATGTTGGTATTTAAATAGTTACTGTTCATTAGTATTGTGGTTAATTTTTTTATGTGTTGGATCCTTATTATGGCATATGATTTATAATGTGGTTTGCAAGTGTTTAAGGGTTTGTTTTATTTAAACTTGTGAAGTATTTATTATAATTGCAATGGATTATTTATGTGGAAATTTGGCTTACTGTATTAAGAAATCGTGGATGTAGTTGTTAATAATAATATACACTATGTTTTACTTATGGAATGTAATGATACAGACCTTGAGAGGTCTTCCTTGGTTTTTATCTTAGCTTTAATAATTTGGTTTTATGATTATTGTTAGAAGTAGAATATTGAGTTTATAATATTGCTTAAAATGAGTCAGGGTTCTGTTTATACAGGTTATTAGTTAACTATATTTTATAGTTATTTTTTGTTTAAAGCTTAGTCACAAAGAGTCTTTTACTTCTAAACATAGTTCTGCTGGCAATATGAAATCTGCCAGCAGAGTACAGAAGAAAATCAACACATAGGCCCTACTAGGATAATTCCTAGGTCTTATGAAGCCAAAGTTTAAGCTGTAAATGAAAATATAGAAGTAAAATTGAAAGAACAAAACCCTTGATAATTCTTACAAGAAATTAAATTACAACCTAGGGTTTATAATTAAAATGTAAACCCTAAAATAATTTGACAGGAAAACAAAGAAATATAGGGTTAGAAATATAATATAAAAACTTAGATAATCTAGACAACACTTATTCTAGATAAAGAAATAGGCTGTCAAGAACCTCATTCCTGAAAAGTGAAGCTCTTCTAATGGCTGAAACCTGCACACTCAATTACCCAGCATTAACACTTCAAAGGAAGATATGACCTCTGTATAGACAATAGAATCACTTGGGAACTACCATGTTCCACCAAACCATGACCCAAAACCATTCCTAGTTTTAAATCCGGATCCCCCCAAGCTGGTTCCAACATACAAGTAGCTTAGAGATCCTAAGGTAAGGCTTCCCTAACTGCTATATTAGGTCTGGATCAATTCTCCTTTTTCCTCATAGGAAAATGTTTTCCAATAACTCTCTTGAGAATAATTGGGCAACATAATTACTCCAAAAAGGTGGAAGATATCCATAATCCTCTCTTTCGCTTTGGAATTTATAGACAAACTTTTCAGTCAAAGGGGTAGTTAAATCAAGAATCATTTGATTTCTTGATTTAACCATTTAACCCTTTTTATTTGATTTAGGTACTTTAGTTATTGAAACTTAGGAACTTTTAACTAGTTCCTAATTGAACGTTTGTAGGTATTATAATATTTAATTCTCTTTTAGTAATAATAAGAATAGATGGAACTTTTCCTTCTTTCTTACATTATTAATATTATTACTATGTGTACTCTTTATACATACTCTGTATAAATATATAATAATGTATTATTTGGTAAAATTTGTCTTAGCATATCACATGTTGTGATCCCTAAACTTATGACACTTTCTTCATTAAGGTCATTAGGTAGATGGTTAGGTCTACTAAGTTAGGAAACTTTAATCATCCTTACATGTTGGATTCCTTCGTATAACATGGTATTTCTTTAGTACTTGATGAGAATACAAAAATTTGAAATTTCATGTAATCACTTATAAATAAGTCAGATAAGCTCAATATTTACTCGATTAGTTTTCACTTGGGAATCATTAATTCTTTTCAGTAAGTCATAGCGCTTACCAGAGCCCATACTCAATGATAAAAACAAGGATTTACAAACTTAGTGCAATTCTCGAGCTCAACACTAATGCTAGGATGTACTCGTAGGATACACCTAGGGATATAATGGCCAAGGATCCAATGTTCCAGAGCTTATACTCAGCAAAAATATAAGTACTCATGAACTCCAGCCCCTCGCTCAACAAAAAACATCTCATCAGTCATGTGCCTCAAGGTCCACACCAAACACAAACATATATATATATATATATATATATATATCATATGCAATTGGATTAGGCCCAGTATATCAAACAATTTATCATGTTCATATACAATGGGGTATTTGACCCGATATATAAAAATAAAACATTAATGTAACATCATAATCAATGGGCTCATTCCCATAAGTTTTAGGTCAAAAATTCAGGATATTACATCCCTCCCCGTTTAGAACAAAATTGTCCTTGGTGTTCTAGGGACTCAAAATGAAATCATGAAACAAGGTAGGGTAATCCTTTCTCATGGTGAATTCATTCTTCTAAGTAGCCTCATCAGCTTTGATGTGCTTCCATTGCACTTTCAACCTAACTATGGTGTGCTACACCTCTCTCTTGTGCAATATATGAAGAGGTTTAGGGGAAAAATCCCCTTCAGGTTCCACCTGTACTAAGGAACAATAAATCACATGTTTAGTATCATAAACATATTTCTTTAATAATGATCATGTAAAACATTATGGACTCTTATGTGCACAGGTAATGCTAGTTCATATGCCATTGGCTCTCTCTTGGCCAGTATTTCAAAGGGTCCACAAAACTCAGGTGTTAACTTACCACACCTTCCCAAAATCAACGAGCTCCATTTTGCTTTTACTTTCAAGTATACATGGTCTCCTATTTGATAATATTTATCTTTTTTTTTCTTATCCACATAGATTTTCTTGAGGTCTTGCAATTCTTTAAGGTTCACCTATAACTTGGTAACCAACCGTTCCAAGTCCTTTAACAAATCAGGCCCTAACATGAGCCAATCCACCAGGCTATCCCAAGTAACCGGTGTTCTACACTTCTATCCATAGAGTACCTCAAAGGGACTCATCTTGGTGGAAGTATGGTAACCGTTCTTATATGCAAACTATATGAGATGCAATTAGGCTTCCCACTTAGTGGGGTTGTTCATGACATACATCCTAAACATTTCCTCCACCATCTGGTTTACCCTTTCTGTCTGCCCGTCTGTTTGCATAAGCAGTACTAAAGTTCAACTACGTCTCTAATACGGAGAATAAATATCTCAAAAGGGTTTTTGGTAAACTTTGTATCTTGATCCAAGATGATTTCCTTGGGTATCCCGTGCAATATAAATATCTCCTTCAAGAAGATATCGACAATGTGTACTTCCTTGTAGGTCAACTTCAGTAGAATGAAGTGTGTTATTTTTGACAATTTGTCCACAACTACAAAGATAAATTCATTTTGTTTCTTACTTTCAGTAGACTGGTGATAAAATCCACACTAATGACCTCCCACTTCCATTCCAGAATGGGTAATGGATGCAGCAATCTCAAAGGATGTTGATTCTTAGCTTTGACTAGCTAACATTCCTAACATTTCGCGATAAACAATGCAATGTCAGCCTTTAAGCTTAGGATAGAAAAGTTTCTCTTAATGGTGTATATAATATTTTGATATCTCGGATGCCCCAAGTAGGATGTCCGATGAAATTCCATGAGGATGCCAGACCGAATGTCCTCTCCTTCTGGAACATACAATTTCTCCTTGGACCATAGCAGTCCTATTTCATCTACCTTGTACTCTTTTTGTTGTTGAAACAACTCATCCTCTTGGAATTTCTTGAGAATTTATACATAGAAAGGGTCAACTTTGCTGGCCGTTCTAATCCGAATCAGTTTGACTTAAAGTCACCTCATATATCATATGATATCGTTGACTCAAAGCATCAACAATATTTTTCTCTTTGCCTTTAATATACTTTAGCTCGAAATGGTACTCACTAAGGAAAGCCAACCATTTGACTTTCCTAGCATTTAGATCTGGTTGCTTAAATAAATACTTCAGACTCATATTGTCTATCTTCAGAAGGAATTTCCTTCCCATGAGGTAGTTCCTCCACATTTTCAAGGCATGAATGATAGCAGCTAAATCAAGATCATGTGTGGGGTAGTTCTTCTCATGTTATTTTAACTTTCATGATTAATAACAAATCGCATAATCATTCTTCAAGAGGACTCCTCTGAGCCCTTCCTTACTTGCATCTGTGCAAACAACAAAATCCCCATCGAGATCCATAATTCGTAGTATTAGTGCGGTCGTCAAAAGCTGCTTAATATTTTGAAAATTTTCCTCACACTTGGTCGTCCATAAGAACTTATTTTCCTTCTTCTGCAAAGCGGCCATGGGACAAGCTATTCTTCACAAGTTCTCAATGAATTTTCGATAATATCTGGCGAATCCCAAAAAGGACCTAATGTCGATGACACTAATAGGGGTAGGGGTAGGCCAGTATTTTAAGGCTCTAATATTTTTCGGGTACACACCTATCCATGTGTCAGAGATAATGTGACCCAAGTATTGTATCTATGGTTTGTAAAAATTAAATTTTCTAAACTTGGCATAGAGGTGGTATTCCTGTAACAACCGTAGCACTATGCAGAGGTGTTCCTCGTGTTCCTCCTTACTCTTAGAGTAAACTAGGATGTCATCTATAGAGACCAAAACAAATTTATCTAGATATTTATTGAATATACTATTCATCATACACATAAAGTTCATGGGTGCATTGGTTAACTCGAAGGACATTACTAAAAACTCATAGTTCCCATATCTTGTACGAAAGGTGGTTTTGTGAATATCCTCGTTGTGAATCCGTAATTGATGGTATATGGATCACAGGTCAATCTTTGAAAATATATTAGCCCATCCTACTTGATCGAACAAGTCATCGATCCTAGGGAGTGGGTATCGGTTCTTGATAGTCAGCTTATTAAGCTAACGGCAATTGATGCACATCCACATCGTACCATCCTTCTTGTTTACAAAAAGTATCGGTGCTCCCCAAGGGGACACACTATGTTGGATATATCATTTCTCTATCAACTCTTGCAACTATATTTTGAGTTCCACCAACTCTGGTGCACTCATGCGGTAAGGATATTTTGAATCTGGAACTGATCCTGGTGTCAATTCTTTGGAAAAGTATAGGTCTGACTTCAGAGGTAATATAGGGATTTTCTTAGGAATACGTCCTTGAATTCTATAAGAATAGGAAAATCGTCTATGTGTTTCTCTCTCTCATCCTCTATATCTTGGATATTTACTGCAAACAACTTGCAACCTTTTCTAATGCACTTCTTTTCTTGTAAGGCCGATATCTGCCTTACCAAAACGTTCTTTGGTATGCCCTGAATCTTCACTTGATTCCCTTGGCTATATATACATAATATTGACTTATGTAGGAAATTGAGCATTACATGGTTATGTTCCAACCAGTTTATGCCAATAAGTATATCATATGATCCTAAAGGTAGGATGTTCAGATTTACTTTAGTAGGAAAACCATTCTGGTTTACCTCACAATCTTTATTCATTTCTGAAAATTTCCATTTTGTAACTGTGGCTAATTGTACCAACTAAGGTTTATCATGTTTTTCTTTTCCTAGTTTACATACATCAATAATTTTAGGTGATACATAGCTCCGACAAGGACCGAGGTCAATCGGTATTGAAATAGAAGTGTTCAAGATCTTACCTTATATCTCAACAATGGTATCCTAATGGTATGTCGTCGGCCATCCAAGGATGCATAAACACATGAAGCTCCAACTATGTCCTCTACCGTTGGTTCTTCTTGTAACTTGTGGAAGACACCCTTGGTCTTGTTCTTACATTATTGGGCATAATGAGGCTCGTTGCATTTCCCACATTTGATCTATAGTGGGGTAGCATTGGCTCCCCCAGCTGTTACTGGCTTGTTAACATTTGGAGCTAGTACATATGGATTTTGTACCTGACTTGTTGAAGTTCTTATTCGCTGGAAAACTATTGCTTTGTTTCCTATACAGAGGTGGGTTAAAACCCGGTTTGTGGTTGTCAGAGAAGTTCTTATATTTTTCTCTATTTCTGTTCATATTCTCTTTCCTTAGTTATCCATGCTCATAGCAGAGCCTAGTTTTGTGCAATGTGGTGTCCAAGGTTTTAGGCATGTCGAACTCAATCCTTTCCCGAAAGTTGGGAGGACGACATCCTAAAAAATGCCGGATCTTTACCTTTTCATCCTTGATATATGACACATAATGTAATAGATCTAAAAATATATTAATAAAAGTATCCATAGTCATGGATCCCATACGTAAATCGTGAAACTATTTCACCTTTATGTCGAAGAATCTTTCCGACATATATTTTTCTTAAAAGATCTTGCAGAATTTACTCTAGCGTATTTCTCTTCCCTCATATTTCTTAGTATTCTTCAAGTCTCTCCACCATCTCGTTGCTTTTACATTTAAATTATAGATGGCCACGGAAGCCTTCATTTCTCTAGAGTAGTTATGAACTTAGAAATATTTGCTCATACCCAATATCCATTCTTCAACTTTCCCACCCGTGTTCACCTCTCCTTCATAGGTTGGGCTCTTATTTTTTTGAACTTCCCCTAGAGATTGTCATCACTTCTTTGTTTCTTTTTGCATGGATAAAGAGAGTCCTCACTGGAAGGACTATGATATTATCCTTCTAAATGTTCAGGGGTATGTTCCTCTTTTCCTTCTTCTCTTGGTATCCTGACCTGTTTATGATAAGGTTCCTTCTTGAACCTATTTTTGGAATGAGTGGGTTTTCCCTATGGGATCCCTCCCATCATATTTCATAGCAATGCTTCATTGATTTCTTGTTGTTCCTTTCTTTCATTCAGATTCTCATCTCTGAAACTTTGCAAATCTGCTTGAATACTTTGTATGGTTTTCATAATATCAGAATACAATTCCACCACCAGCTCTGCTTCCTAGGTGGGGGTACTCAAATTCCCTTACCGGTTTTTATCTTCTTCATTGTTCATGACCTGAACTGTTCTGTAAAAAAAAATCATGAAATCGCAAATTTTAATAACAGGAAAAATTTCTGTTAGTTAACAAAATCTAAAACATACTTTATTTTCCTTACAGGGAATGTCTGGTACGCCCATTAGGTTCCTTAGTGTTGAAACTGGGCATTGATACCACTTGTAATGTCCCAAAATTTTTATTTTTTTTTTTTTTGCTAGGCTAATCAAAACTACCTATGCTAGACATTAATTGAACTATGCGGAATGTGTCGTACTCTGATTGTAATGCTGATTTGTCATAAGTTGTTCTTACGTCCTGCTTCCATATTTCTCGATGTGGTTATTACTATGTTACTTACATTGTCATGATGTTGATTATTTTTTGTACTATGGTTAAGCATTGATGTGTAAGTTAGTTATTTGATTACGTACTTCATTGTTTATAACCTGTGCTTACTGTCGGATGCATGATTCTAACTTGACTTTGTTAATGGATAAAGGGGTGGAGTGGAGGGACTAGTTTCCCTTGTAACTACCTGAGAGGTAATAGTTTCTACTTGTCACATTGGCCTTACTTAGTTATGACAAACTATTGCATTCTTGTCCCATTTGCATGTAGTATCACTTGGAGACGAGAATTTTTTTTATAAATCTTAACGAAAAATGTTGATTTTTTTGGTCACTACAGCTCACATTTGCAGCTCTATCCTAGCGACATTACACCAATTGTTATTATTATCATTCGAAACTTTATGATAGTGACGTGGCCACTATGACACTTATCATTTACATGATACAGAGTTATTATTTATGTGATAATTATTTACTATGGTGTATATGCTTATGACTTTTTCATGCCCTATCATATTTTTACTATATGGTTTTTATATAGTTGGAGAATATTTGTAAAAAAAACCTTTGCTTAAACATTCCATGGCATATTTCATATGCCATGGACTTAGGGATTAAAGCCTAATTTATTCGATGCATGAAGGGGTTTAGGCTTTTATGTTGATTTTGGTGGAAATGTTTAATATAGTCCAAGGACTATATGATTATGGGTCTAGTGTGCATTAATGGTGTCTAGGGTGGTGATATCAATGCGCCTTAGAAAGAGGGGTGACCAAGCTTAGGGCTTGGCCTAAGCGATAGTTTGGTGTTTTACAGCATTGTTGCTTGTTCTATGCTCCTGTTCAGTGTGAAGGAAGGTGACTGCGATGACTTAGCAAATAGGTATGTGGGCGTTCTATTTTATTAGCATCATTGTTGATTTGAATATGATGTAATACATACTTCCATGGGGGATTCACTTGTTGAAAA
>LPNX010564766.1:42624-185923 GCA_001517045.1 Pseudotsuga menziesii | reverse complement strand
AGGGGGGTGTTACTAGTATGGGGTGACCTTTGGATGTCTAATGTGGGTGTCTCAGATAGACAGAGACATAGAGGGTTGGGGAATATATAGGGGGGTGGGGGGCTAACTATAGCTGGATGAGTTGGAGGGCGAGAGAGAGTGGAGAGAGATATTTGTTAGGTGTTAGGATTTAGAGAGAGAGAGGTGTTAGTGGGATGTGTGTGTGTGTGAGGAAGAGAGCGAGAGTAATGGATTTTGAGGGGTTTCGATGTGGGGGGGGAGATAATTGATTAGAGATAGAACAATAGAGGGTGTTTAAGAGTAGAGAGAAAGGGTTAGGGGTGGGGGCAGATGTAACATACCCAAAACTGGAAAATAAATATTTATTACTTTATTTATTTTAACAAAACATTATGTTAATTTTTATTGTAAGATTTATGACCAAGTAGGTCAAGGATGAATGTAATTGAATAATTATTTATTTTATTTATTATTAAGAGGAAACACCTATGCAATGGAGATTATTAAATGAGTTCTAACTACCACTAGGAGGAAGGAGCAGCTGTAAAATGCTGATTCAAAAATGGATGCACTAGCATTCACTTTCTAGCTGTTGCAAGAGCATAATCTCTAAAAAATTGGTCATGTTCCCTGAGAGGGGGAACTGAGCTCGATGGATCATTAAATTCCAAAATTGACCCTAAGACCTAGGAAATCTTATATAAACCATCAAATTGAGTAGGAGGATCATTACTCATTTGATTTTTGGAGAGAATGACTTTGTGATTGCTGCAAACTAAAAAATTTCAGGAACACAAAGAATTTGATGAGGGGATAGCTAAAGTGAATTATTGAGTTAAGTTGGTTGTTGAGATGACTTGCAGAATTTTGTTGTATAGTAGAGATCTCTGTCCTAGTGGTGGAGCGAGCAAGCTCGGGGGTACTAAGCAATTTATTTGGCTACTTCAGGAAAGGTTGGGTGGAACAGTCCCCCTTGGGTATTGGTCCCATTTATCTATAACACTTCCAAGTTCCAACTCTAATATGTTTATGTCATTATTTATTTATGAAACGTTAAAGTTTTTTAAAATGAAGTTATAGTCTATAAAATTAGTATTGGGAAGAGGCTGATTGATTTAGAAATGAAGGAAATTTTCCCCTTTATTTTTCCTTTTACCGAAATGATGTACTCTAGTACAGGAGGATATATAATTAGGATGGATTAACTAGCATCAGATTGACTGAATAAATGAGTTTTTACTAATTATAGAGTAAGGATGCGACAAATATAGTATATATTGTTTTAATATGTTATTAGTAAAAGAAAAACAGTAATTACAAAGGATTACTTCCATAACCATTACTATTAACCTAATAAGGAATTAGTACGAAGACTTATAACCAAACATAATTGATAAAGTCTAGGTTAAAACCCCACTAAAATGTTATAGAATGTATATTAGAATCGGATTTAAGAATCTGTTCTAAAACTACACAGACCTAACAAAGTATAACAAAGCACCGTAACATAAGAGCCATGTTAAAGGTTAAAGAGAAACAAAAAATAAAAATGGGGTTTACGGTCATTTTATAAACATAGCTTTGACTAAGCTTAAAGCACAAAATAGTAGGGTTCGACTCTTGGCATCGAAGATGGAAAATAGAAAAATTACAAAACCCTCACGACTAAATAATCTATAAGAATATACTCTATAATTTAACCATGAATATACAAAGGAAGGTAATTTATTTATCCAGATACTGTTGATAAACTTAACATCAAGTATGGCATAGTTAATAATGACGATGACATCTTATTATAGTTGCGCCTCACTAAAAATGTTTTAGGAAGAAATAAAAAAATATATGTATATATTGAATGTTGTTTTAGAAAAATGAACCAAATGAAATTGTAAGGACCTTAACCATGATTTGGGATACTATAATTAATTTTTAAACCATATAGCCCGCTCGAGTCAACGAAGATTAGAAATACGTTTAACTATATTGAATAGTAATTGTATAAATATTTTTACAACTATATATTTCCATTAAGTTAACAAATTGCAAGAATTCTATAGAAGGTCGAGTCTTTAAAGAAGCCTTTTTTCCTAGTACAAATAAACAAGTTAGAGGCTCGCAACCACTTTAATACAATTACCAGTCCAAACCCTAGTGGATCAGATCTTTCTTACAGTCTGTAATACAAAAATAACCTTCTAGAATGAAAAATAGAAGTTTAATAAACCTTACTTTGTTAATTCAGAAATTAACAAGGTTCTTCTTAACAAAAAATTTTAAGACTTAGATAGAGATACATTATCCAAATCCCTATGAGTCTTTTTGTTTTATACAAACTTCAAAACCTTCAAAACATGCCATAGTAATATAAACATTCACAACTTCTCAAGAATTTTTTCACTTTTTAATTTAAATGAAATTTTAAGATACAAGAAAAATATAAGTTTGATTTCCATATCGAACCGAGAATGAAGAGAACCAACACCATAAAGACTTATCGTGAGACCATCTCTTCCAAGAGTTGTCCAAAGGACTGATAGTGGTCTTACGAGTAAAGGTGAAGAGTGACAGCCAGTTTTGATTTCCATTCATGATTTTGCAACCGTAAAAATGTAAAATAATGGATGTTAAGCCGTGAATACGAAAAGAGAGTTGAATAAGAAAAAGGATCTTATTTGTGTGTAGTATAAAGACTATTACTGAAAAGGAAACTTACCAACTATTTCTTCAAGAACCAAAACCACCCAAGTATCAGTAGAATGAGAGTTTCAGACTGTCTCTATGAACAAAACAATTTGGAAAGGTACTCGTGACCAAGTTTAATGCCCCTCCATATCTGTTGGATGTGGAGGAATGTTTTACAGAGCCAAAATGTCCAGGAGTAGTAGGTAAAATGGAACATAAGGAAGGAAACAAAATGATAAGCCATCAAAGGATTGGCACTACTGTCGAAGTACATTAAAACCATTAGGGTATTACCTCACCTAATTTGGCGATAGTTGGAATGCACTTGCTTTAAAAATTATAAAGCCTTGATGGCATATGGAATTTCATAAATAGGATAAGGATCTAGGCACACAATTAATCTCATAGAGAATTGTAGAGAATTAGCATAAGGAGAGAAGAAGAAGAATTAATGAACACACATTAATAAATGATCAAGAAATGATAATTGATATTATTACATAGGTAATACATCTTTATAAAGGAAAAAAGGAGTTTCTAGAAGACAACTCAAGCTAGCTCATAAAGCAGGCTTACTAATTATGATAAATCCCATAGTTGGCTAAAGCACATTCCTAATCTATCAAGGACCTCACTAATTAGCAATAGCATGTGTGAGTGATGATGAGTGAAGGAAAGAATTTCTAATCCTAGAATATGGAGAGAAACTAATGGGGGATGGGTTGGAAACAAAAGCTGCCAGTTTCCTAGTTAACTAGCTTTACCTTATCCACAGAAAAATAGGATAAAGCACGAAAAGAAGAATAAAGCATATTATTCTTAAAGTGTAGTTACCAATTCTGGATGGCCATAAAGTAGTCAAGATCAATCCAGAATCAGAAATAAATAAGTCCTGGGATATAGATGGCAAGTGTTGACTCTAAGGTGCAAGTGGATTCCAACTATCTAAGCTAGTGGATAGGAAATTAATCAAATAATGATTAATTATTTTATGACTGGGTTTAGGATATTCCAACACCCCCCTTTAAGCCTAACTTTATGATGATATATCTAAACTAATCAGAAATATATATGCATATAGGGCCCAACAACAAAGCTATGGTCACCCTTTTACAATTTATGTTGTCGAAAGAAATGAGAAAAGAGGAAAAACCTCAAGGGGAAAATCCTCCCTCAACAAAGGACATGAAAAGGAATACCAAAAATGCTGAATTACTGATGTTACTGCTACTCCAAACTAAATGTTGATGTTTGGAGAAATATTCTTCTTGGGAAGAATATAAATATTCTCACCTGGATCAAGGACAATTGCATGATGGAAAGTAGGACCATGTAGAACACTTGAGATCCAATGATGTGAAGGGAATACTGAAGGATATTGAGACTTGTGATTAGCTCCAAGATGATGATATGACTTGAAATTCGAACCAGTAGAGATGAAATGAGTTCCAGATAGGTAAAATAACTATCCAAGCGAATGTATAATGTCTCCATCTTCATTTACACATAGAGGATGTGTGCAAGTGGTCATGTAGGAACATAGAGAAGGCATAGGATCAAAGAGTGCGAATGTATGGGCTCCATGGATTGATCTATCTTCCAAAGAATCCAAGATATCACAAATAAACACAATAGTAGACTCATGGGAATATGCTGGTAAAGAATCCTCTATGGTAGAAGTATGTAAGGAGGAAAGATAGTGATGTTCAAAATCTTCAAGGAGGATCTGAGAATGAGTGCCAAGAACAAAGGAGGATATGTAGAAGTGCATGGGATCAAGTATGGTAAGTGTTAAGACAATAAAAGGACTTGATTTGGTGAAGCAAACATCCTAGAAGTCACTGGGTTGCGCAACATCAAGGAGAGAGGCATGCACAAAGTGTGATAGGTCTAGCCTACGGATCTCAGAATCCATGATAGAAGACATAGAGAACACTGAATGTGTGAGTGAATCATCAATAGCAATAACAACTCCATTAGTCACTTATTTTTCATCAACAACATCATAAGAAGATGAATCAATATCTTCTACTTCAAGAGACACATAAAAAGATGGCTCTTCAATATTTTCTTCTTGATTGAAAGATGAAGTATTCGAATCAAAGAGAGTAGTAGAAATAAGAGCTGTATGAGAAACTTCTTCTTCATGATCAAATTCATTGGATACTATCGAGGCCGAGACATCTTGAGAGAGAGAAATCGTTGAGGAGCTAGAGGCACTCTCCACATAGCTAGAAGGATCCTCATTGTCCTTTCCAAAAAATCTATCTAGTGTTGTCCAGAGATCCTTTGGGTATTCAACAGAGTCAATAAGGTAGCACATGCTTGGAGAGATAACTAGACAAATAGCTCCCATTACTCTATCACAATCATTCAACCAGTCACTTGGCTCTTCATAAGACTCTTCACCAGCTCCAATAGATATATCACATAGACCTTGTCTCTTTAGATATGAAATCATCTTCAATTTCCACTTCGAATAGCTTGTGAACGGAGAAAGAAGAGGAACCGATACTCTTGAATCCATTCAAAGTTGAACCTATGAAATAAACCTACAAATCTGAAAAGAAGTATTAATTAATGAACTCTCAAAGATCAGATATCATGTATAGCTTTGATATCCTCAGCTCTAATACCATGTACAAATTCTAAATCCTTGATGTCATAAGGAATTTCATAAATAGGCTAAGGATGTAGGCACATAATTAACCTCACAGAGAATTGTAGAGAATTAGCATAAGAAGAGAAGAAGAAGAATTAATGAAAACACATTAATGAATGATCAATAAATGATAATTGATATTATTACATGGGTAATACATCTTTATAAAGGAAAAAAGGAGTGGCTAGGAGAAATCTAAAGCTAGCTCATAAAGCAGGCTTACTAATTATGATAAACCTCGTAGTTGGCTAACGCACATTCCTAATCTATCAAGTACCTCACGAATTAGAAATAGCATGTGTGAGTGATGATGAGTGAAGGAAAGACTTGCTAATACTTGAATATGGAGAGAAAATAAGGGAGGATGGGTTGGAAACAAAAGTTTCCATTTTCCTCGTTAACTAGCTTTACCTTATCCACAAAAAACAGGATAAAGCATGAAAAATAGAATAAATAAGATTCTGTTGTAAAGTGTAGTTACCAATTCTGGATGGCCATAAAGTGGTAAAGATCAACCCAGAATCAGAAATAAATCATTCCTGGGATATAGATGGCAAGTGTTGAGTCGAAGGTGCAAGTGGATGTCAACTATCTAAGCTAGTGGATAGGAAATTAATCAAATAATGATTAATTATTTTATGACTGGGTTTAGGATATTCCAACACTTGCTAATCATACGACTCAAGTTATAGAAAATCTTTAAATTGTCCTCACCTTCAGATATCATCTTTAAATTTGACTGTACATCACGTTAAAACTTAACTTTAGCCTTATTACCACGTTTGATTATGATGGCCAGTTTTTAATTCTTAATCAATTTTAAATTGGCTCGTATCATATTTCAAACACTTACTATCCTTAAGTTATAACCTATGCGTCTTGATAAAATAGATAACATACCTTAGTAAATTATGGAGCTTGGGACTTTTAAGTATTTTTCATTTTCGATTAAAATCTTTGATCCCTTGAGAATGTTTGGTATTGGAACCAGCACAAGGGTTGCTGCTTAAACAACAATGTCAAGATACCTGCAAGCCTACACATCGTAGAAAGAAGATACTTCCTTTAGTCAATAAGACTAAGTAAAACCTTTAATTCCTCCCTTGTACAACTCTGGATAGAAGTAAACAAACAAACTACTACTACCAAACTTCTTGTGACTATAGATTAAGTCAGATCATCAATCAAGCAAGAAAATTAGGGATTCAATTACCCTACAATAAATATACTTGATGAAAGCATATTGAGTATTAACATCTCTTAGTTTTCATTGTATAGTAAATCGTAGTTTCACTTGCAGTAATAAAAAAAAATTCTGGGTGAATTTTAGGGGATGTTACAAGTTGTATCAAAGCGATATTTCAACACTAGTCCTGATAGGATCACTCGCTTATAAGGAAAAATAGTACACTGATTTTATTTTTGTATTTATTTCTCTTCCAAAAATATAAATTTGTTTTGCAGGAAATGGATAATGCTGTGGCATCTGCTGAGAATGGTCCTCAACATGATAACCCTTAAAAAGTTTTATGTGGATATGAATAATCCAAAATTAATACAAATAGTCAAAGAACTGAAGGATGAAATTGAAACTCTGAAACATGATAATCAACGAATTTTAGAGTTGAATGAATACCTTTTGGACAAAATGAATAGCCAAGAAAAAGATAAAAGAATTTCTATTGGAACTGATTCCGAAAAAACTTCCTATAAACATTAAGGGAAGAGATCAAAGTATATTGATAGTGAATCATCCTTAGAGATTAAACCAAGGTCATGTAGAGAAATACAGGTATAGATAAGTGACAATAGTGATAGGGACTAAAAACCTAGGAAAAAGAAATATAAACCCTACGAAGATATTTTTGGAGAATTCAAAAAAATAAAGCCTCCAATGTTTGATGGACTAGCTCAGAAAGGAGAGGAAGAAGAATCTTGGATGTCAGGCATGAAGAAATACTTCCAAATTCATAATTATTTCGATGGATTAAAGGCCAGAATGGCTATTTACAACTTGACCAGGAAAGCTGACGTGTGGCGGAAAGATATTAAGAGATTCAAGAATATGAAGGAGAAGTAATTGACTTGAATGGTTTTTAGGAAGTAATTCAAGAGAAGGTTTCTATACAAACAATATTATGAGTATAGAGCCAAGGAGTTTTATGACTTAAAACTTGGTTCCATGTCTATGAAGGAATTGAGCAACAAGTTCTTAAGTCTACTGAGATACGTACCATACATAATAGATGAAAAGCCAAAAATTCAAAGATTCCTAAGTTGTTTACTTGCTAGCTTCAAGGATAGGATTGAGTTTAACAAACAAAAAACTTTGGAGGAAGCTATGAGGAAGGAAGAATTTTGTTGTGAATAAGGCGAGAGAAGAGAAAGTCTACCAAATTGGAAGACTAAAAAGACTAGTCAATTTGATCAAAGAAGAAGAGGATTCAAGTCAAACAAGAGTTTTGGGAGTAAGACCCAAAACATCTCCAAAAATAACTACCAAACACTAAATTTAAGAACAAGATGCCCCAAAATACTGCAGCATCAAAGGGCAGGTATTTATCTAATAATTTCATTAGAAATACTAAACAATGAAAATGTGTCAAATGTTGGGAATGCCAAGGACAACACTACGCCAAGTACTTTGCAAACCAGAAGGGAAATACCAACAACATACACACTGTAGATGAAGCAGAAACAGTTGGGGATGTGGCCAACAAGATGCATAGGATCAATGTAGTGCTGGAAAACCGACAGGCAGATCACCAGACTTGTATATTAGAAGTGCAAGGAATGATCCAAAATTTCTCTGTTTCCATATTAATTGATCCACGAGCTAGTCTAAGTTATATATCTCCTAGCGTAGTAGAAAATTGCAAATTATCTTTAAAAACGTTTGATAAATCATGGCTAGTCCATAAAAGATAATTCAGAATTTAATAGAAAAGACAATTCAGAATACATCTGAAAATGTAATTACAGGTTATAGTTTTAATGAACAAGGTTTAATATTGTTTAAAAACAGACTGTATGTACCTAATATATATGAACTTAAGCTGTTAATTTTGAATGAAATTGATAAAATTCCTTATTCTATACATCCAGGGTATCAAAAAATGATAACTATGTTAAGAAAAGAATACTTTTTCCCTAACATGAAAAAAGAGGTTGCTGAATTTTTAGCTAGGTGTATTGAGTGTAAATGAGTTAAGGATGAACATCAACACCCAGAAGTCCTGCTACAACCATTAACAATACCAAATTGGAAGTGGAAAGTAATTAGTCTGGACTTTGTAACTGGTTTACCTAAAAACCAGAAACATAATGATTCCATAATGGTGGTTGTAGATAAGTTAAGTAAATCAACACACTTTATTCCTGTTAAAACAACTCATTCAGCAACAAATATTGTTGATATTTTTATGAAATAATTTTTCGTCTGCATGGAATTCCAAAGGTAATTATTTATGACCGAGATCCTAAATTTACTGGTAATTTTTGGAAAAATTTATTTAAAGGATTAGACACTAAATTAAATTTTAGTACTACTTATCATCCACAAACAGATGGACAAATAGAAAGAGTTAATCAGGTACTAGATGAGATGTTGCGAATGTATGTTAGTGATTATCCCAATATGTGGGAAGACTATTTGCATATACTTGAATTTGCTTACAATAACCATTATCAGGCCTCAACAAAGATTAGTCCTTTTGAGATATTATATGGTACAAAGTGTAACACTCCTATTACATGGAGTAATCCAGTAGATCGATTGATGTTAGGACCTGACATATTAAAAGCATTGGAACTAACAGTGAAACATGTACAAAGCAACTTGAAAACTACTCAATATAGGCAGAAGAGTCATTTCAATCTTAAAAGAACACCGAAGTAGTTCCAAGTCGGTGAGCATGTGTTTGTTAAGGTTAAACCAAGAAATAGATCTTTTAAATTAGGGAGATGTGCTAAATTATCACCCAGGTATTGCAGACCATTAGAGATATTGGAAAGAGTGGGTCCAGTGGCTTATCAACTAGATTTACCACCTAATCTCAGGATACACAATGTTTTTCGCATTTCTATTTTAAAAATATATATACATGATGCTACTCATGTGATTGATTGGAATCTAATTCAGGTAGAACCATAAGGATATTTTCCGATGGAACCATATTGTATTCTTGATAGGAGGGAAATGTTTCTCTAGAATCACACCATTCAATAGGAAAAGGTGTAGTGGAAACACCTCAGTCCAGATGAAGCGATTTGGGAACTAGAGAGCAATATGCGGGTGGCATATCCAGCTCTATTTAGAAAAGATTCAGAATAAATTAAGCAACATTGAGGATGATGTTGAGCTTAAGGGGGGGTGTTTGTAACATACCAAAAAATGGAAAATAAATATTTATTTATTTATTTATTTCAGCAAAACATTATGTTCAATTTTATTGTAACTTTAATGACCAAGTGGGTCAAGGATGATTGTAATTGAATAATTATTTATTTTATTTATTATTAATAAGAGACACCTGTTAAGGGGAGACTGTTAAATGAGTGCTCACTACCACTAGGAGGAAGGAGTAGTTGTAAAAGGCTGATTGTCAAATGGCAGGACTAGCATTCACTTTCTAGCTGATGCAGGAGCATAATCCTTGAAAAACCGGTCATGTTCCCTGAGAGGGGGAACTGAGTTGGGTGGCTCATTAAATTCCAAAACTGACCCTAATACCTAGGAAATATTATATAAACCACCAAATTGATTAGGAGGCTCACTACTCATTCTTATTTTCAGAGAGAATGACTTTGTGATTGATGCAAACTAAAAAGTCAGGAACACAAATAATTTGATAAGGGGATAGCTAAAGTGAATTACTAAGTTAAGTATGATGTTGAGCAGAGTTGCAGAAGTCTGCTGTGTAGTAGATATATTCATCCTAATGGTGTAGCGAGCAAGCTCAGGGGTCCTAACAAGTGATTTGGTTGCTTCCGGAAAGGTTGGTTGGAACAGTCTCCCTTGGGTATTGGTCCAATTTCTCTGTAACACTTCCAGGTTCCAACTCTAATCTGTTTATGTCATTATTTATTTATAAACTATTAAAGTTGTTTAGAATGCAGTTATAGTCTAAAAAATTAGTATTATGAAGCAACTGATTGATTTAGAAATGAAAGAAATTATCTCCTATATTTTTCCTTTCACCGAGGTGATGTACTCTAGTATAGGAGGATATAGAATTAGGATGGATTAAGTAGTATTAGAATGGTTGAATGAATAAGTTTTTTTCTAATTACAGAGTAAGGATGTGACAAATATAGTATTTACTATTTTAATTTGTTATTAGTAAAACAAAAACTGTAATTACAAAGGATTACTTCCATAACCATTACTATTAACCTAATATGGAATTAAGGTAGAGAATTATAACCGAACTTAATTAATAAATTCTAGGTTAAAACCCCACTAAGATGTTACAGCATGTATATTGGAATCACATTTAAGAATTTGTTTTAAAACTACACAGACCTAACAAAGTATAACAAAGTACCATAACATAAGAACCATGTTAAAGAGAAAAGAGAAACAAATAATACAAATAAAAATAAAAATGGGGTTTACTGTAATTTGATAAACATAGCTTGGACTGAGCTCAAAGCCCAAACTAGTAGGGTTCAACTCTTGGCCTCGAAGCTGGAAAACAAAAAAACTACAAAACCCTCATGGCCAAATAATCTTTAAGAATATACTCTATAAGTTAACTGTGAAGATACAAAGGAAGGTAGTTTATTTATCTAGATACTGCCGAGAAACTTAACAGCAAATATGGCATAGCTAATAATGACCATGACAACTTATTACATTCGTGGCTCACTAAAATTTTGTTACGAAGAAAAAAATTATGTATATATTAAATGGTGTTTCAACAAAATGAACCAAACAAAATCGTAAGGACCTTAACCACGATTTTGGATAATGTAACTAAATTTTAAACCATACAACCCTCTCGGGTCAACGACGCTGAGAAATACATTTAACTATATTGAATAGCAACTATATAAATATTTTTACAACTATATCTTTCCATGAATGTAACAAATTGCAAGAATTCTACAAAAGGCTGAGTCTTTAGAGAAGCCCTTTCTCCTAGTACATATAAAAAAGTTAGAGGCTCACAACCACTTTAATAGGACAACCAGTCCAAACCCGTGGATCATATCTTGCTTACAGTCTGTAATACAAAAATAACCTTCCAGAATGCAAAATGGAAATTTAATAAACATTACTCTGTTCATTTAGAAATTAACAAGGTTCTTCTTAACAAAAAGATTTAAGACTTAGACAAATATACATTATCCGAATCCCTACAAGCCTTGTTGTTCTATACAAGCTTCAAAACCTTCAAAAGATGCCAAAGTAATATAAACATTCACAACTTCTCAAGAATTGTTTCACTCTTCAATTTAAACGAAGTTTAAGATACAAGAAAATTCCAAGTTTGATTTCCATATCAAACCGTGACTGAAGAGAACCAACACCATAAAGACTTATCGCGAGACATCTAGTTTTGATTTTCATTCCCAATTTTTGCACTTGTAAACATGTACAATAATGGAAGTTAAGATGTGAATACAAAAAGAAAGTTGAATACAAAAAAGGATCTTATTTGTGTGTAGTTTAAAGACTGTTAGTGCAAATATAACTTTCCAACTGGTGCTTCAAGAATTAAAACTACCCAAGTATCAGCATAAGGAGAGTTTTGAACTGTCTCTATGAACAAAATAATTTGGAAAGGTATGGGTGACCAGGTTTAAAGCCCCTCCATATCTGTTAGATGAGGAGGAATGTTTTGCAGAGCCAAACTATTGAGGAGCAGCAGGTAGAGTGGAATAGGATGAATAAAACAAAATGATAAGCCATCAAAGGATTGTCATAGCTGTCAAAGTACATTAAAACCCTTAGGGTTTTACCACGCCTAAATTGCCGACAGTTGGAATGCAGTTGCTAATCACATAGTTAAATTAGTTAACATAGATTTATAACAAGGTAAATACTATTTTGGTCAATTAGTTAACATAGCTAAATTTCCTACATACTACTTGCACTTCATTAGGGTTTATGTTTCGTCTTTTATATCTTAGTATATTTACGTTCTATGTTTATTTTATTAAAAACATTAACATAACCTATGTTTCTATTTGCAGGTTATAAACTTGGCTTAAAACCAAACCTTTGATTTTTATAAATTTTAATTATTAACATGGCATATTTCATATGCCATGTTTACTAAGCATTAAGCTTAGGGAAAACACATTGTATTAGGGCTTTAAGACTATGGTTTAAATGTTACATACTCTATGTTCTACTTGGTATATGGTATAAAGACTTTGGGTTGGCACATGATATTATGGATTATACATTAAAATAAACCTTGATATACATTATACCTTGTAATACGATTTTTGGGTGGCACGTTTATATTATATGGTTTGAATCTTAGTGATGGGGTTTAAAACATCACATGGAATGGAGACCATAATTAACGAAGTGTTTGTGAACTATAGGAATGTGGGTTTTAGTTGGTTAGTAGGCACCATACTAGAGCCATTAATGCTCCTTGGGGATCATGGAAGACCCAACATAGGGTTTGGCTCATACAATGGCTTCTCATTTCACTTCATTGATGGTTGCTTTGGGATTGGCTCTACGCAGGGGAAAAATGGAAGCGACTGCTGGTTTTACAAAGGTAATCTCTGTTGGTTTCATGATAACATTTGGTATTTTTTTTCATGTCTCCACAATTCATACTCGTCATCCATATTTTTCTTGGGTGTTTGCAGCTGATAGGGTTGGCAAAGAGTAGCGTGGATCAAAGCCTCATTGTTGGTTCGTAGGTGATTCCAAGGTATAAGGTAAGCCTGTTGACAAGCCTACGGTTGTTATCTCTCAACCTTTCTGCATTTCGTTTTCGTCGTTTGATTTGGGGATTCTCTATGGGGTTTTGATGAGCCTTCGGGCCTATGTTAATAGACTTGGTTTTTTATAATTATTAAGGTTGTTAAGCCGTGGAGTGAATCTTAGTTCCCTTACAGGATTGGTGTAAATATTTGTTATGGTACTTTGTATTTTGGGATTTGGGGCTTTCATGCCTCGGAAACACCATTGCGTGCAATGGTTTCGTAGCACAAGGCACGATTATGTAATACTTGACTTTGTGATTTTGGCATTCCTATGCATAATATATATACTACATTTATGAAATTTTCCATGGTTATCATAGTCACATGTGTATGTGTCAAATTTATGTCATTCTATTGGTTTATTATTGTGTGTTATAATGTGTCATCCACCTTCGTTTATGGACTGTGTATTTAAGTGTTTTACTTAGCCATAAACGTTGACAGTGTCTGGGTTGAAGCCTTGGCATGAGTGGCATGAGCCTCCCCAAGGTGGCTGCAATAGCTCCATATGGTTTCATTACTGTTTATTATTTCTTTAGGTTAAAATATTATATGGATTATGTAGGAGCCATGGGTGCAAACCCACGATGGCCTTTGTTTCTATAGAATGTCTTTTAAATGGATTGTGTATTTTAATTTAATTTTGTCGTGGGTGTGATTACTGCATAGGAGAAGAGATTTAAGTATTACGACTTAGCTGTAGCATAATTGTTTGTTATTTAAAAGTATTGAGTTTATTAATGTAGCCCACATATAATGTATGTATAGCATGGCCTTGGTAAACAATACCCACAGGGTTTGAATCCTATTCGTGGTTGATGTAATGAGTTGTACTTTTAAATATAGATGTGATTTGGTCTTGTATGCCCACATGATTCAATTCCTGTTCACCATTGTAATTATTTGGAACTGCGTAGAGATTTTGATATGGTTTATAATTGAGAACGATTCCTGTGTATGCAATTATATGGTGTTTAATTCATTATATGGGATGACCGTTGAGTTATGTAATTTGGTTACTATTTATGTATATATGTTATGATTGTTTTATTGAGGCCTGTGACTTGGGTTGGTGAACCCACAGGGGTTGATACCATGACCTATATTTATAAATTACAGAGTTATTTAATTTGTTTTACTTGCTTAATTTATATGTGATAGTTTATGAGCGATATTAAATGGGGACTTTAAATGATTTGTGCATGCGATTATGTTGTTTATTCTAGATTTTAGGACTGTGGATTTAGTGTAGGAATAGAGATGTGAATCTTGGACTAGAAGAATGGTCACAATATTTATTGTTCATTTATTTATGATGATGTTAATTTTTAATGGAATGCTTATGTAATTATCTTGTATTAAATATGCAGACCTTGGAAGGTATTTACTGGTGTATTTATCTTGAAGTAATTATANAGATTGTAAACTTACACTTATAGGTATATAAATAACTTATCTATGAACTAGTTTATGTAAATTTAAACATGCCTCTGCTGACAAATGGAATATGTCAGTAGAGTATAGGGACCAAAGAAGCAGATAAGTAATAAATATGGATTAAAACATAGCTTGTACTTAACCCACATTCATCAATAAAACTAATATAGGAATTAAAATACGGGGTAGAAAATCCAAAGTAATAATTTACTTAACATAGCTAGCATTTATTCTAGGAAAGTAGAATAGACAATATAGGGCTTCATACCTGTAAATTGAATCTCTCTCAATGGCTGAACCTGCACACTCAAATAACCAACATTAATAATTCAAGGCAGATTTGACCTCTGTTTTTTATGACCAAATCACTTAGGAAATACCATGTTGCACCCAACCATGACCCAAAACTGTTCTTGGTTTAAATTTGGATCCCCCCGAGCTGGACTCCAACATGCAAGTAGCTTAGAGATCCTAAGGTAGGGTTTCCTATTTGGTATATCAGATCTGGATCAGTTCTCCTTTTTCCTTCCAGGAAAAATGTTCTCCAAAAATTACTTGAGATTAATCAGGCAGAAAATTACTCCTCTAATGATAGATCAGAACCCCAAGCCTTTCCTTGGCTTAAGTCTTTATAGGCATACTTTTCATTCAAAGGGACAGTTAATAAAAAAACGTTGGTTTCTTGATTTAACACTTTTCAATTACTTTGAGTAATTATTAATATTTTAACTTAGGAACTTTCTACTAGTTCCTAATTAGAATTTTTAGGTTTTGGAATATTTATTATCTTTACATAATAAATAATAATTGGATGGAGCTTTTATTTCTATTTCATCATTAATATTATAATTATATTTAACTGTTTATACATACCATGTATAAAGTACATAATAATATAACTCTTGTTAACATTTGTCTTTGGTCATCATATACCATGATCCCTAGACTTAATGGAACTTCTTCATTAAGGTCAAATATGTAGATGGTTTAGGTCTACTATACTAGGAAACTCTAAACATCCTTGCATGTTGGATTTCCCTCGTATAACATAGTAGTTCTTCAGTACTTTATGAGAATACAGAAATTTGGAATTTTATTTAATCACTTATAAATAAGTATGATAAGATCAATATTTTTCTCGAGTCGTTTTCACTCGAAAGTTATTAGATTCTTTTCAGTAACCCCTAGCGCTTACGAGAGTCCATACTCAACGCTTTAACATGGAGTTACAACCTAGTGCAATTCCAGAGCTCTTCGCTCAACACTAATGCTATTATGTAATTGTATGATACACTTATGGATACAATGGCCAAGGATCCAATGCTCGAGGGCTTATGTCCAACACTTTCAATTATCTTTTTATGTGTTCCAAAGCTTCTCTCTCAACACAAAGGTAAGTACTCATGCGCTCCATAGCTTCTTTCTCAACACAAATCATCAGTCACTCATGTGCTCCAGAGCTCCTCGCTCAACACAAATCATTAATCACTTGTGTGCTCTAGAGCTTCCCACTCAATACAAAACATCTTATTTTAATCATGTGCTTCACGGTCCATGCCCAACAAAAACAAACATATATATATCATAATCAATAATTGGCTTACGTTCAATATATAAAACAAATCATCATGTTCATATGCAGTGGGGTCTTTGACCCAATATATATAAAAATAAAATATCAAGATAATCATCATAATCAATAGGCACATGCCTATAAGTGTTAGGTCCAAAATTTGGGATATTATAGCACACCTACATTTTTATGAAATTTTAGAAACATATATGGTTTTTTTTGCAGATTTCAAATATGTAATTGTTGACAAGAATATATAATTTTTTTCTATTTTTTTCTTATTTATCTTGTGTCATCACTCCTCAATTCAATAAACACATATTTAGTGTTTCATCTATAACTCTTTTGTTTCTCAACCATTTTGAAAAAAAAATGTATGGTGCACTAAAGAACACCTACCTCTACATGCTATAAAAAACCCATTTCTAAATAATTGCATCAAGACATTCAAACGCTACACCCACAATTGACATACCGGTTTCGAGGTTCGACCACTTAGATAAATAAAATAAAAATGAAAAATATTATTTTTATTATTGAAAAAATAGTCATGCCCTAGTACTGTCTGTTCTATATATGTATACCAGTTTTCTCAAGTTTATTCCATCATTTAGTCATTCAAAGCTTGCACCCACAAAAACATATACCTTATAGTTTGTCGCAAAAATAAAAAAAATGTTCGTTAAGAAAGATCTAACTTTAGATAGTTAAGAACATTTTCAACATTCAATTTCCTACATTTCATCTTTTTTTACTCATCCCAAGATTTATTCTGTAAGTGTCTCAACATATCCATGTAAGTTGATGGATGGCTCTTTTTTCAGTTTTCTATTGCATCTAACATGTCAAAACAGACCTTCATTAGCTCGCACACACCCATAAACAAATATAATAGAATGCTAAAAATATCCAACTTAAAACGCCTCTCTCTCTATATATAAGAAATCACTAAATAATAACTAATGCATTGTTTAAGCTTAAAATGTTACTTCAACATCCTTTTACTATTACAATGCTAAATTACTATTCTATTAAAAAAAACTCATAACTCTAAATCTTTTCAATTATTTAAAACAGAACCAGTAAATAAAAAACTATTGCTTTGTTAGTGTTGAAGTGTTAAGAGGATATGTCCCTTTTAATACTATAATTCTAAAATACTATTTTATTGGAAGAATCAGTCACTATAAATCTCTTGAATTATTAAAAATTACTAAACTAAACTCGTTATTGCATAAATCCTTTAGACTTCTTAATGTGTAGTTGCCACACCAACTACCACCAAAAAAATCAACAGCATTACAGATCAATCTTTCCATAAGCTGTTTCTTGACCCAGCTGAAACTTTTACAAGCTAATCCTGCTTTCAGTTTCTATATACACAACAACAACGAATTTGGTACAAATTTGACATGTACAACTTCCTCAAGGCAACTAAGCTAATCCACTCCAAATACCAGAAATATAAAAATGTTACGTAAAAAGGAAAATACAACAATATGAAGATGTGAGTAAAACTTCGATATTATTTATTCACAAATATATATATAAAAAATGGAATAGAATATTTCAAAAAGACTCCAAGCGCTATACTATTTTATCTTATTACAGCCTATAACATAAATATAAAATTGTCATGATGGAAAATACACCATTATGAAGATGTGCGTAAACCTTCGATATTATCTATTCACAAATATATATATTTTATAATATAAAAATAGAATAAATAATAGAATAGAATATTTCAAAAAGACTCAGTTCTATACTATTACAGCTCATAACAACATATATCTTTATTGACATAAGTCAATGTAATTGCAACTGCTATAGGAAGAATTCCTTCTTTTGAAGTAGGTATTTGGAATCTTCAAATTAATTCCGAGAGAATAAAAAACTACCATTGGTTATGTGTTGTTGTGTAATAAGTGTATTTAATTTATATAGAATAAAAAACATTGGTTGGTGTTGGAATTCAATAATTCATTTTAATAAAAAAATAACGATTTTAATTTATTTGCATAAGGTGGGAAACTTTTTTGGCTTTGAAAATTTTAAATCAACAGAACTTATGATGTGGGATAAAAATAAGTTTATTTTTAAAAATTTAGTCAGTCCATTTATTTAGTAGTGTCAATTATAACCTCAAACTTTAAAAACAATAAGATCTATCTTATTCTCTTAATAAAAGTTGGTATGCATAAATACCATTGAGGAACTCCCTAAAATTGATTTAAAATCCAGTGAGGTGGAGAGAAGGAGACCATAGACTGCTTAAAATTGTTTTAAAATCCAGTGAAGATCATCCTAGACTCAATAGAAACTGATATAAAAACATAATGACTTGGTTAAACCATTAAGAAATTGACTAAAATACTGCTTTACAACATATCAATAATATTTAAAATAATCATAAAAAAATCAAATTTAAATAAAAATCTGATATTTAAAAGTATTATAAATTAAAAGAATAAAGATAATATGAGAAAGTCACATAGAAATAAAATTTTACACCATTTCAAATAATTTATTTCTTTTAACAAAAGCCACCATCATTTGCACCTAATAGTTCAAAAATTATTACCTAACCCTGACCTTAATTACTGACACCTTTTCAAATAATTTATTTCTTTTGACAAAAGCCGCCATCATGTGCATCGTAATAGTTCAAAAATTATTACCTAACCCTGACCTTAATTACTGACACCTTAAACATTTAACATATTTTATTTTATGATGAAAAATTATTGCAGCACCAGAAAAGTTGTATTCCATTCCTCTCGTCTTTTACCACTCGACTCCATTATTGGATGCCCCTACTTCACCGCCCCATAATATTATATTCGCGGATAGAGACTGCAAAACACCAATATTTGTATTAAAGAACATCACTTATTTGAGTCTGTGCCAGCTGAGAGATCTCACTTCTCATCTTTTGTGTTATTGTAAAAGCTGCCGAGCAATCTGGATGGGGGAGGCGCAGGGGGTTCTGTATGTGCGGGTCACGAAGGGGTCGAATTTAGTGATTCGGGACTTGTTAATGAGCAGTGATCCTTACGTTGTGATCAGGCTGGGTGATCAAGTGTGTAATCTCTCAACCTTCAAACTTTAGGGTAATTCACCTTAGACGCATAATCGTATGTTATAATGTTTTGTAGATTTTCTTTTGCTACGAATTAATATGTCACCGCATGTTTGTTTTCCTTTCTCCGTTTTCAGACAAAGAAGACTGGTGTAAAACTAAGGACCCTTAATCCATTTTGGGATCAGGAACTGTCATTCAATATAGATAATATTTCTGTTCGTGATCGTTGCTCGCTCACCGCGGTATTCTTTTAAAGTCTAAAGCTAATTATTTGTCGAGAGTGTTATTGTGTTGTAGCAGGATGATATGAACGAATCATTGGTTTGGGTTTTGCAGGAAGTGTGGGATGAGGATAAATTCACTCGAGATGACTTCATGGGAAGAGCCGAAATTGACCTAAAGCCTCTTCTTGAAGAATCATATCCCATGGCAAGTGGAAAGAAAGTAGTGCCTCGATCCAGTAATGCCTCCCTGACTAAGGATAGTTACATTGTCCAGAGGAATGATCGTCGAATAGTTCAGGACGTCTGCTTGAAGCTCAGTCGTGTTCAGTCTGGTTTCCTGGAGATGAGACTCGAATGGGAGCCTCGGGAATGAACTAATTGTTTCGTTTCACAAAGTGGTAATCCAATTATTGCTTATATCATATTAGGAAGCCTGACCGTTTAAGAAATAAACTGATATTTAATATCATATGTACCCCGCAGGTTGTTTTGTACCATCTATTTTGAATATTTCGAATCAGTATATATGTTTTTCTTCGATTTATGTGTGTGGATATATATTAAAAAGGACCTTATATTGAAGGTCAAATCTCCTTCACATACACAAGACCATTCTCATCGCCCATATATATATATATATATAATTTGCTGTTAAAGTTCCGGATAAATTAGAAAAATCAGTGTTACAATAAAAAATATCAAATTACATAAATAATATATCTTAATCATATTTATATGTGAGTTGGTTAATGATTTTTCATTATTGAAAATCATGCCATACACATATTTATACACGTGTGGGATGGTTCTTTTATCAAATAGCAAAGTCACTTATAATTAAAATCAAATCTATGATGATACTTATTGATATATAAATAAAATTAAAAATTGAATTCATCATAATTATTAATATACAAATAAAACTGAATTTTTTTAGAGGAAAAAATACCAGCCTTTGTTATTCATGTGAATCAAAAGATATCATTTACATATCAGCATGACTGCCAACCCAGGTCCATCACATATAAGTATAAGTGACAATACATAACAGGGGAACAAAAGATAAAGTCTGATTGAAGCAAACTTTTCTCATCATCCCTGATAAAAACAGGTCAGAAAGTACTGAGAAATATCGAAGATGAACTTCAAACATACAATCAGAGCAAAATATGTTGCCAAGAAAAACTCAACTAGAACAGAAAGTGATACTCAGTCAACTGCTAAAAACAAGTTGAATAAAAGAGATAATCAACTACTCTAAAAAAGATTGAGATTGCCATGATTCACAATCAAACCATCCATAGTTTCTGAAAAAGAAACAACTCCCATATCCAAATTCAGGCCTTGTTTCGAGAGTGCATATGCTAGCGTATTATGCTCACGATATGTATGTTTAAAGATCATCGACGGGGCCTTTTGAAGCATCAGTCTTATGTCGCAACACCAGTGCATCAGTGATGGAACATCAAGTGCAGAATTCCTGTTAAGCCAAGAGATAATAACCATGGAGTCTCCATAAATAAGCTGCATAGGAATACCCATCAATAAACTGACTCTAAGAATATCCCAACAAGCCAATAACTCTGCTCTTGTATTCGAACTGCTGCCCCATTGAAAAACTATAGTAATGAGAATCATTGATAAAAATCACATAACCTGAGCCTCCTATATTCTCCGCAGCTGCTCCATACCACATGGAAAACATTTTAACGGTTCAGGGCCAATATTGCGCGCTTTATGAATTTCCAAAGGCACGGGGTAAGTATTTACTAAGCCTTCAATTCTGGCAATCAATGCAGAGAAGGCTGGTTTCTTATTTTCAAATAAGCAGATATTTCTTAAGAGCCAGATTCCCCAAAAAATAAACAGAGGCAGGTAGCAGAAAGGAGCAGAACTCGCAGTACGGGAGAACCAATGGCCCAAAAAGGTATGAACAGAGCTGAAAATGGGAAAAGAGCAGTTGTATTTAACCTCAAAATGAGTGTATATACGGGCAGAAAAAGGACAGCAGAAGAAAAGATGTTGAATATTTTCCAGGTTACCTTCACAAAGGACACATCGACTGGGCCCATTGATGCCCCTAGACTGCAATTTCTCCCAGGTTAATATCTTTCGATATATCAATAACCAGATAAAGCATTTTATTTTCAGAGGAATAGTCACAGTCCATAAGATTTTCAGCACTTTGTCATTTAATTCTGAACAGCTATCAGAGATTACACAGGAATAACCTTCAGCAGCAGATAACGACCCTGTATACTTATTATGAGACCAATATAAAATATCATTTTGTTCAATGAGCCGTATATGGCCAAATTCTAGTCCTCTTATATAATTTTCCCAGATAGTTTTCCATTCACCGATAAGATCAAGTTCATCCACAATTGGGTCTGCACCCAGGAAAATGGATTCACCATTTCCAACTTGCCAGATAATTCCCTTGTCGATCCAAGCTAAAGTAGCAACGAAGCCCTTCCAAATAATTGAGGCATTGTTGTATATGAAGTTTTTTTCCCTAAGCCAAAGGTGAAAAGGCTTATTTTTCAGGTATTTTACAGTAATAAGAAGATTCCAGATGCTCTTGTTGTTTAGTGCCACGCAAAAAGATTCCATTCTCAAGGAAAAACTAAAGCTAGGGAGATGTTTTATACCCCAGCCACCATGGGAAGTGGGCTTATCCAATAGTTGCCAGTCCGCTAGATGAAATTTTTTAGTCCTAGAAGAAGATCCCCATAGAAAGGAAAAAATCGCTTTTCTGAGTTTGTCTAGGATTGAGGAAGGAATCGGAATCAATGCCATCTAGTAGATTGGTATGCTTGAAAGAACAGCACGAATAAGGACAAGTCGACCTCCTATGGAGAGGAGTCTGTTTGTCCAATGAGAAATTTTCTTTTCAAATTTCGAAACCAACCAGAGCCAATCTTTTACCAAATAACCAAACGGTTTCAGGAAGTAGCCTAGATAACTAAAAACTTTCCGAAAATCATCAGTCCTGTAAGGGAGAATACCTGTAATTCTTTGGAGATTTTCCTCTTCCATACCATTTTGAAGAAAACAAGATTTGTTCACATTGATACTCATACCAGAGGCCTCGCAGAAAGTATCTAGAATGACTTTAAAGGCTAACCATTCCTCAAAAGAACCCAGTCCAAATAAAATCACATCATCTACAAATAGTAAATGGGTGAGTGAAAGCTTAGAAGAAACTTTTATGCCTTTAATCTTCCCATTCTGTTTTGCATCCTCAATCAAAAGACTGAGCCCTTCTATAACCAGAATGAACAAGAGGGGGGATAAAGGGCAGCCCTACCTTAAACCCCGCGAGGCAGGAAAGAATGAGGAAGATGAACCATTAACAAGAACATCAAAGTTGGCTGAAGAGATGCAGCCCAGGATCCAATTTACTCCAACAAGTGGGACCCCAATCTGAATAAGTAGAAGACGGATGAAGGTCCAGTTAACTCTGTCAAAGGATTTAGATAAATCCAGCTTGAGGATGAGGGCACATTTGTTTTTGGTATTAACAGTATGTAAGAATTCTTGAGTAATAGCAATGAGTTCATGGATCAACCGATTATTTAGAAATCCAAATTGTTGAGGAGAGATGGAGGTATCCAAAATGGGTTTAAGCCTCATAGCTGCAACTTTGGCAATCAATTTGTAGCAGAGATTACAAAGGGATATAGGATGATAGTCAGCGAAAGAAACAAGTAGGTCTGTCTTCGGGATGAGAGCTAGAAAAGTAGAGTTGAAAGCAGGAGCCACTCTGCCCATGGTTCTAGCTGATTCCACCACATTAACTAGGAGAGGACCCAAAAGATCAAAAAAGAATAAATAGAACTCAACTGGCCAACCATCTAGCCCAGGAGCCTTATCTTTTTTAAAGAGTTGAAGTGCCTTTTCCACTTCCAACAAAGAAACAGGGCTTGAAAAAGATTCCTTATCCTCCAGGCTGATATAAGAGGGGAAGAGACGAATAACCTTCAGTTGGGATTCCAGATTCGTCAATTTATCATCTTCAAACATGAAATAAAACTGAATTTATGATGATAGTTATTAATATATAAATAAAATTGATGATAGTTATTAATATATAACTTAAACCAAATTATTATAATAAAAACTAATATTTATTGAAATTAATTTTATTAATGGTAATACACTAAATAATTATAATTTTGTGTTCACATGCACATGGACCTACTAGCATTAGTATAACTATAAAAGCCAAAAATATATATATACACTTCTTATAAAAGAGAGTACCGGATAAATCCCTCACTTTTGGATAGTGAAGAATGTAGCTCGAGAGGATCTCATGTGGCCCATGATTTGGAAACCTGCATTAACATATAAATATTGTTAAAACTATGCATTGCAGACTGTAACACGTTTTAAGGATAAAGAAACGCATTTGTAAACATTACCATCCATTATGAGTTTGGGTCATGAGGGTAAACCAAGATTATCCAAAGCATTTGCGTGTACCCTGACTTCACTTGTCAACATGATGACAGAGTTAGAATAACCCAAATCTCGTCATCATGATGACAGAGTTAGAATAAACCCAACTTAATAATGAAGGTATTTCCTAATTTGTTCAATAAGAGAAGAAACATTCCCTTTCTAGGATGTGTAGAGGGCCAAGGGTCCGCTCCTCTTGGCTCTCTTTCATTTTCCTACGCAACAAGAAATGAAGTTGTCAACTCTATTTTCAAACTAAGAAAAACCTTTTAAAAATGAATTTACATACTAAGATGGAAGTGTTTTATTCCTTACATGTTAATTAAATCCTTGCAGGCTACAAAGCCTCTGCCATAACTCGAAGGAAGGCATTTAGGCTTCCCCTTAAACCTCACGATGAGCCATGAATGGTCGAGATTGTAATGGAGGCAAAATTTTCCATTAACCAATGATAAACCTCCAAACAAACTCAATATTAAATGTTAGAAACTAAACATCAATAGACCACGAAGGACAAGACTAGTTGAATGTTAAACCCATGGAGCGACTGCTCAACAAAATCCATTAACATAAAAACTAGACAAGACCAAATGAATGCTTTGAAAAACCGTAATGACATCTTAATGCCACATTAAAACCCTGTGAAAACCCTGCAACCATATCAATGACAAATGGAGGGTCGAGCTCCAACATTTTCCCACAATTCATGCAAACAACTAATTCATTAAAATTTCCTCGCTACATTGTCAACTTGCATAAATGGATATGACATAAATTTAATACAAGATTTAAAAACCCTCATAACATTGATGGCATCCACATGCATCCCCTCCACCATATGCATACAAAACTTTATATTAAGTTATCACCATCATGGTTCGTAAAGACTGTGGGGTAGGATATTAAACCATGGCATAAGACTATGCCAGCTACAAGCCTTCCAACTTTGCTACCATCATGCTAACAAATGCTTATGTAACCACCTTTGCCAAAGAGAACTCATATGAGGGGTGGGTTTCACACAAACTTAAACAAATGAATGTAGCTAGGATTAATCCATATGTTTAGGCTTATGTCCTAAGTAATACAACCATATGATAATAAACTCAAAGACTTTAACATTACCTTAGCGAGGCTACGACCAAGTCATCGTTATAATTGAAGACAAGACCAAATGTAAAACACATCGTGTCATCCAACAACAACATGTCTAGTTAAAGCTTCTCCATGAAATCGAACCAGTAGTATGTTAAAACAAGTATGGATGTAGTACGACCAATAGATTCATGTTCTGAAAAAGAATGAATAATAAATTGTAAACAATTTTTTATTATTATTATGGAAATTACACGTATGTGACAAAAATGGTATCAAATCATGGTTTCAACACTTCGCCTCAACTAGCCCAACACTCAAATTGATAGGAAGATAAAAATAATTTTATTTGTTATGGTTTGACTCTCTTGCAAACATTAGAGGAAATTTCAACTCAAAATGGGCCTCCTAAAAAAATTAATAAAATAATAGTTAAAATAATAAAATAATATTTATCAATTTTGGAGGAAGAAAAGAAAAAACTACTTTTTTGTTTGTATTTTCGACATATCTCCCCGTGTTTTTACTCAAATTTCGACTGGGAGAGTTTGTTGGATGCAGAATCAAATTCCACATCCAACGAATACCCACTCATTATACTTTTGATAGACCATGCTACCACAAAAACAAGAAATACCTGAAAAAATGTGATGATGACATCATCATCACATTTTTTCAGGTATTTCTTGTTTTTGGGGTAGCGGGGTTTGTTAAAAGTATAACTAGTGGGTACTCGTTGAATGCAGACATCATCACATTTTTTCAGGTATTTTTTGTTTTTGGGGTAGCACGGTCTGTCAAAAGTATAACGAGTGGGTACTCATTTGATGCGGAATTTGATTCCACATCCAACGAGCTCTCCCGATCAAAATTTGAGTAAAAACACATAGAGATATGTCGAAAAAACAAACAAAAAGTAGTTTTTTTATGACACCTATCCTCAAATTTATATTAAAAAGGTGTTTAAGACCTATATGGTATTTCAAATTTAAAGAATTTTCATTGGGTGACACATGATGTCATGGAATTTGAATTAGAGTTAAAAGGCCCATTTTGAGTTGCAATTTCCTCTAATGCATGAATAGAAGAATAACCTTGTTTTGCAGGAATCATGGAAAATGTGGGAATGTGTGTTGAAGAAGAATAATGTCGTAAGGATCCAATAAACAATGAAGAAGGTAAAATTAGAGACAGTGAAATATGGGTAAATTTGAAAGAAAGTAGGAATGGTAACCCATCTGAACTTCTACAAACAATTAAAGATTTAAGAGAAGAACTAAAACAAGTCAAGGATGGTAACGAACGCATTCTAAAAGCACATGAAAAGTTAAATAATTTTTTGCTAACTAAACTACATCGTAATGAAAAATAAAACAATAAAACAATAAAGAACCCAAATTAAATATGGCAATAACTACACCTTATAAATGTAAGGTAAGAAAAGTGGAGTTTTCTAAACATAAGACTGAATCTTCAAGCAAAGAATCAGGTAAACATAATACTAAAAAAATATAAGGATTCTAGTGAAAGTAGTGATAGTAACTAGAAGAAAAAGAAATACAAACCATATGAATAAATTCCGGGTGCATTAAAAAAGATCAAACCTCCTATGTTTAATGGAGAAATGGAAAAATGAGGAGAAGAAGAAGCTTGGTTATCTAGAATGGAAAACTATTTCCTTATTTATAACTATTCTAATGAACTAAAAACAAAAATGACAATATATAACTTAACATGAAAAGCTGATATGTGGTGGCAAGACATAAAGAAAGTAAAAGACATTAAAGAACATTATGTAATGTGAAAACCCTTTAAGTAATATTTATGAGAACAATATTACGAAGAACAAGCTAAAGAATTCTATGAATTACGATTAGGTACCATGACCATGAAAGAACTTTGCAGCAAATTATTATTGAGTTTATTGCATTATGTGCTTTATATTATTGACGAGAAACAAAAAATACAACATTTCCTCAGTTGTTTATATCTTATCTTCAAGGAGCGAATCGAATACGATAATCCAAAAACTTTGGAAGAGAGGCAATGAGAAAAGAAAACTTCTTCTATGATCAAAATAAAAACAAGCGAGAGAACATACCTAATTAGAAAAATAAAAGACATGTGAACTTTGAACAAAAAAATAAAGGTACTAAGTTTTATAAGAGCACTAGGAATAATTATTGGGGACACCAAGGCAATAATTATAAATATTTTAAACTGCAGAATCCTACAGCAACAAATCTAAGAGAAACACCCATTTCCTTTAATAAAAATACTACACAAAGGGAACCACTAAAATTCTTGGAATGTGATGAACCACATTAATTTAAGCATTGCCCCATAAGAAAGAAAAATATTAATAATGTCCATTCAATTCAAGAAGTTACTACAGTGGGGGATATAACAAGAAGCATGCCATGAATCAATGCAACATTGGAGAACCGACAAGCAGATCTTCAAAATAGTATGTCCATCGAATAAGAATGAGAAATAATATAAAATAGTATGTCTATCGAATAAGAAGGAGGCTGGCGATGGATGGAAAGATAATCTATTGATGAAAAGAGATGTTGCATTGATTAGAATATTCCCTTATGGCTCAACAAACATGCTCGAGAGTTCTGGGGCAAGTAATATTTGGATACTCTTGGAGTTACTTGGGAGGAACGACAGCTTAAATTTTGTTTTCTCGATGGTGGTGATAGGTCCTTTACTACAAATTATTTACTATTTTAGGAATAGTAATTATAGTTCAAATGTAGAAAAAGTAAGAGAGTACAATGTATCAACTAAAGATTCATTTTTATCTTGTTAGTATTGTAAATTTTGTTAGCTGCCAATAGTTATCTATGGGATTACAAAGTATTATTTTTATATATCGTATTTTTAGTCCATTAACCAAACCCAACTTGTTTACGTAACATTCTCAGATTTAACAACCAGAACCGAGAGACTCTTCACATAGATATCTTCTATGTTCTTAGTAAATCTAGATTATGTTATAAATGTTTTAATCAAATTTGATCATATCAAACTAATGAGAGATCTAAGTAAATTTAAATTAATTTCTCTACTCTATAATACGACGAATTATACACAATTTATCTTTGATTAAAAGTTAAATATGCATACATTAACCCTAGTCTTTGTTTGAGATTCCATACCCATATTGGGACATATTCAAGATATTAATTAATTAAAAACTAAGTTTAGAGATCACGTTCATGAAAACTATTATCAACATATTATTCAATTAACACGCTAAGAAAACAAATGCCCAACTCTCAAAGCTGAGTTGTAAACTCAACGATAATCAAATCTAGCCAAATGTAGAGCAAGATTAATTATTAAATCAGTATCATATCTGACAATCAATACCAAACAGTAAGATCTACAATCGACAAATCATCTCTACAAGATTTAAATCAAATTTAAATACTCAATCTCTATTTTCGAGCATCCATACCCAAAAACTAGATCGACCGGATAAGAACACAAAACCCAAATATTAGGATATAAGTAATAGTTATTTGATTAAATATATGAGCTTCCAAATCATTGAAACAACCAAATCAAAATTAAAGATCTAGTAACCATGACCTAAGTTTACAATTTATTCCCTAATTGAATTTAACAGGCGGACCTTACACATTAAACAACATACAGAATGATTAAATCTATATTAGTTGCAAAACCAATCTATTCAACCCACCGACCAAACTACTATAAAATCAAATGCATTCCGAGTTTGAGAGACTATAAAGTCTCTATGTAATTCATGCATCTAAGTACATACACAACAAGGGTTATGTCTTTAAAAAAAAACTTATCTTATAATTTCGCAAGTAGCTGTAAATCACTATCTTCCCATAGAACCACAAACCAAAGCAACGCAGAACCCAGCTTAACCGTGAACCTAAGAAGATTCTTACCTTATGACTGATGGTGGATTCGAGGGTACAGTCCATAAGCCACGTTGCACGAGTGTTCGCATGCACATGGACCTACTGGTGTTAGTATAATCATAAAAAACAAAACACTATATATACACTTCATATTAATAGAGTACGGGGTAAATTCCTCACCTCTACACATAGAAGAAGGAAGCTCGAGAAGAGGTGACCTTGTCATTGCTCTCATCTAGCCCATGTTTTGGAAAAATTCATTAACATATAAGCATTGTTAAAACTATGCATTGCAAACTGTAACATGTTTTAAGGATAAAGAAACAAATTTTTAAATGTTACCTTTCATTCCAAGTTGGATGTGAGGGTGAAGCAAGCTTATCCAAATCGTTTGTGTGAACCCTCACTTCACTTGTCAACATGATGACAGGGTTAGAATAAACCCCAATTAATAATGAATGTATTTCCTAATTTATTCAACCAGCGAAGAAACATTACCTTGCTAAAACGCGTAGAGGGCCAATGGCCAGCTCCTCCTCAATCTATCTTCTTCCTCTTCCCACACAACAAGAAAAAAATATATCAACTCTATTTTCAAAATAATAAAAAACTTTTAAAAATGAATTCACAGAGTAATCAGGAAGTATTTTCTTCCTTACCTATTAATTAAATCGTTGCAGGCTGCAAAGCCTCTTCCAGAACTCGAAGGAAGGAGTTTTGGAATTACCTTAAACGTCACGATGAGACATGAATGTTTGAGACTATAATGGCAAACACATTTTCCATTAACCAATGATAAACCTCCAAAAAAATCAAGATTACATGATAGAAAATAAACATTAAAATACCATGAACGGAAAGACTGGTTGAATGTGCAACCCATGGTGCGACTGAGAAGAAACCTCCAGTAAAACAAAAACTAGAAAAACCCAAATGAGTGTTTTGAGAAACCCTCGCGATAGCTCAATTCCACATTAAAACCATATGAAAACCCTGGAACCAGATGAATGACAAATGGAGGGTCAAGATCCAACATCTTCGCACAATGCATGTGAATAGCTAAGTCATTAAAAGTTCCCGACTACGCTATCAACTTGGAGTGAGGGCTATGACATAAATTTAATACAATCTTTTCAAACCCTCATAACATTGTTGGCATCCACTTATATCCCCTCCAGCATATGCATACAAAAATTTATATCAATCTATCACCCTCATGGTTGGTAAATCCCGTGGGATAGTAATTTAAACCATAGCTTAAGACTATGTCAGCTACAAGCCTTCCAACTTTGCTACCATCATGCTAACAAACACTTATGTAACCACCTTTTCCAAAGGTAACTCAAATGCAGGGTGGGTTTATCACAAACTTAAACAATTAAATGTAGTTAGGATTAAGCCATAGGTTTAGGCTTATGTCCTAATTAATCAAACCATTATGGGTTGGCGCAAGATAATGCTCGTCACTTATGACGCGTTCGTTGCAATGGACTTCTGGAAAAACAGAAATCTGAACGTCAAAAATCAATATTAGAGGTACCTACACAACTTTTTGGAATATGGTGTAAGAATATGAAACGTGAACAATCAGATTACCTTCCAGAATATATAACTTTTATTTATAAAAACTAAGTATAAATTCCTAAAAATGAGGTTTCTAAGGTTGGTGTTATTTTTTTCCCAAAAAATAATGAATATGTTTGCGTTGGTCCACTCGTTTGGTATGCAAATGGTGGAATTTTGTGAAAAAAATTATTTGGAGTTGTAGATAATAGGTGTGTCTAGTGCAGTGTTATTTCTCCATATTTATTTATGTTATATTTTTTATTTTTCAAATTAAGGAAGTCAGTGACGCCCTAAAATGACAAGGTCGAGAGTTGGTCCACGACATCTTAGTATTAACATAGTCAATTGACAATATATTTTTTAGGATGTAGGTCTTTCGGTCTTATTCTACAGGTTCTTTTCCGTTTTCTAAATAAACGAGCCAATCAAAAGTTATAGTCGAAGCAAATAACCTACCTTTTGTGTTAGATTGACATTAGTCCATTTAAAATTAAATAGAAAAAAAATAATAGATGTAAATAAAAATTACATATTCAGAATCTACAGTTAGATTTACACAAGTGTGTGAATTTTCATTAGCAGTGGATAAGCGTGGCATATGCAAAATCATTCATGAAATATGAGAAGTGGTACAAAACATGGTTTATGTCATAAGATAGTCCAAACCACTTGGTTTGGAAACCCGAACCTAAAACCAAACCATCCAAGTCATCCACCACATAGGTTGGAAAAAAGGTGCCCGCCAAAATTCTAAATTTAAATCATGCGTACGTGTAGTTTTAAATGTAATGCGCACGCACTAGAAGTGCGCTCGCGCTTCTAAGTGCGTACACGTTAATCGGACGCGTGCGCGCATCTGCTAAGTGATGACGACGACGATGATGATGATGATGATGATGATTACAATGGTGAGGATGATGATGTTGATGATGATGACGACGATGATGATGATGACCATGACAATGAGGATGAACAATGATGATGAAATTTTTTTTAGGATGTAGGTCTTTATGTCTTCTTCTGCGGGTTCTTTTCCATTTTCTAAATAGACGAGCCAATCAAAATTTATAGCCAAAGCAAATAACCTACCTTTTAAATGTAACACGGATGCACTAGAAGTGCGCTCACACTTCTAAGTGCGTACGCGTTAATTGGACGCGTCCGCGCATCTGCTAAGTGATGATGATGATGATGATGATCATGATGATCATGATGATTATGACAATGATTATGATGATGATGATGATGATGATGATGACGACGACGATGATTACGATGGTGAGGATGATGATGTTGATGATGACGACGATGATGATGATGATGACCATGATGATGATGACCATGACAATGAGGATGAAAAATGATGATGACTATGATGATGATGATGATGACAACAATGATGATGCCGACGATGACGATGATGACGACCACGATGATGATCATGATGATCATGAATAGTATGACTATGATGACGATGATTATGATGTTGATTACAATGATGAGGATGATGATGACTATGATGGTGATGATAATGATGATGATGATGATGATGACAATCATGATGATGAGGATGATGACTATGATGATGATGATGAGGATGATGACTATGATGAGGATGAGGATGAGGATGAGGATGTTGATGATGATGATGATGAGGATGATTATGATGATGATGAGGATGATGATGACGACGATGACGATGATGATGAACACTGATGGTGATGATGATGATGAGGATGATGATGATGATGACGATGATGAGGATGTGGATGACGATGATGATGATGACGATGATGTTGATGATAATGAGGAGGAGGAGGAGGAGGAGGATGACGACGATGATGAGGAACAATGATGATGATGATGAGAGGTTTACTTGAAACTTTTCTTTGAGTTTATTTTCAAGCTTTTCAATGGAATGATGATGATGACCATGATGATGAAGATGAACAATGATGAGGAGGAGGAGGAGGAGGAGGATGACGATGATGATGACTATGATGATGATTATGAGGATGATGATGAGGACGATGATGATGTTTATGATGATGATGATGATGACGATGACGATGATGATGAACAATGATGGTGATGATGATGATGATGATGATGAGGATGATGATGATGATTATAATCACGATGACTATGACTATGATTATGATGATGATGATGATGATGATGATGATGATGATTACGATGAGGAGGATGATAATGATGACCATGATGATGATGACCATGACAATGATGATGAACAATGATGATGACGATGATGATGATGATGATGATGTCGACGACAATGAAGACGATGACGATAATGATGGTGATGATGATGATGATGATCAGGAATAGTTGACTATGATGACGATGATTATGATGATGATTACAATGATGAGGATGATGATGACTATGATGGTGATGATAATGATGAAGATGATGATGACTATGATGATGATGATGATGATGATGATGCTAAGGATGATGATGAGGAGGAGGAGGAGGAGGAGGATGACTATGATGGCGATGAGGATGAGGATGAGGATGATGATGATGATGATGAGGATGAGGATGATTATGCTGATGATGAGGATGATGATGATGACAATGATGATGATGATGAACAATGATGGTGATGAGGATGATGAGGATGATGACAATGATAATGATGAGGATGATGACTATGATGATGAGGAGGAGGATGTGGATGACGATGATGATGATGATGAGGATGGTGATGATGATGATAGGTTTAGCTGAAACTTTTCTTTGATTTTATTTTCAAGCATTTTCAATGGAATGATGATGATGACCATGATGATGAAGATGAACAATGATGAGGAGGATGAGGAGGAGGATGGCTATGATGATGATGATGAGGATGATGATGATGATGATGATGATGATGACGATGATGATGAAGGATGATGATGAAGGGGATGATGATGATGATGATGATGATGATCACGATGACTATGACTATGATGATGATGATTATGCTGATTACGATGATGAGGATGATGATGTTGATGACGACGATGATGATGAGGAGGATGATGATGATGAATAATGATTATGTTGATGATGAGGATGAGGATGAGGATGATGATGAGGAACAATGATGACAATGATGATCATGATGATGGTGATGATGATGACAATGATGATGATGAGGATGATGACTATGACAATGATGGTGATGATGATGATGATGACGATTAGGATGATGATGATGATGACGAGGAATATGATGATTACGATGATGATTACAATGATGAGGATGATGATGTTGAGGACAATGATGATGATGAAGGGGAGGATGATGATGACTATGATGACGAGCAATGATGGTGATGATGATGACTATGATGACGAGCAATGATGGTGATGATGATGATGACGACAATGATGAGGAACAATGACGATGATGATGATGATGGTGATGATGATGATAAGGATGATGACAACGATGATGATGAGGATGATGACTATGATGATGAGGATGATGGCGATGGAAATGATGATGAACAATGATGGTGATGATGATGATGATGAGGATGAGGATGAGGATGATGACGACGATGATGAGGAACAATGATGATGATGATGATGTTGATGATAGGCTTAGTTAAAACTTTGCTTTGATTTTATTTTCAAGCATTTGGAATGGAATGATGATGATGAACAATGAAGATGATTATGAGGAGGAGGATGACAATGATGATGAGGATGAGGATGATGACTATGATGATGATGAGGATGATGATGATGATGTTGATGATGATGATGGCGATGGAGATGATGATGAACAATGACAGTGATGATGATGATCACGATGATGACGATCACGATAACTATGACTATGATGATGATGATTATGATGATGATGATGATGATGAGAATAACAATGTTGATGATGACGATGATGATGATGATGATGACCATGATTACCATGACCATGACGATGATGATGAACAATGATGATGACGATGATGATGACTATGATGATGATGATGGTGATGATCACGAATAGTATGACTATGATGACGATGATTATGATGATGAGGATGATGAGGATGATGATGAATATGATGGTTGTAGCAAGGATTTCTCCTCACTGCAGGAGCAAGAATGGATCCCTTGTGCCTATAGGGCACAAGGGTAGGTTCCTACTCTTTGAAAACAGGAAAAATGGAAGGGAAAATAGCATAAACAGAACAACAAATTAAACTAAGATAGAGTAAGAAAATGGCTACAATTGTAAACTAGATCTAAGAGCTAATAATAGAAAAGAAGAAGCTTTGTGAACCCCTCTGCAGAAAATGGGTTAGGGTTCCACCTCCTTGAAACATGCAAGAAACCTAAGCTGCTACAATGGAAAACCTACAAACAATGTCAACAATAGAACCTGCAAATAAAAATAACAGTTAGAAAGAAAAAAAATTAAACAAACATGAAAATAAATGTTATAACTCACTTGGGTGGAAATGGGCCACCATGCCCTAGCTCATGGGAGCACCTCTCTCTTGGTTGGGAAGCAATGGCTTGATGGGATGGAGATGGAGGAGAGGGAGTGTGGGTGGTTTGAGAGACAAAGGTCTCAAAGCATCCATGGGTAGTATAAAAATAGGCAAGGGAGGAGTGTTTTGAGAGTGACCCCCCACCCTCCTTATATAGCTTTTCCAAGGGATTTTAGGGTTTTAAGCGCTTGGTCAAGGTTTTAGACCCTTTTGGGGGCCTTTAGCCCCTTCCACCCTAACTTTATCCCTTTTTCAGGGTTTTAGCCCCTTTTTTAGGGCTTTAGCTCCTAGGGAGCTATTTTGGGATCTTTTTTGGGGTTTTTATCTCTTTTCTTCATCCTTGGGCTCTTTTGGAGGTGTGGGGCTCAAATGGAAGGTCTTATGGTGGGAAATGAGTGTTGTGAGATGGTGTCCTTAGGTGGTGTAGGCCATAGAGAGCTATGTGGGGGATTTTTGGGTTAACAGATTGCCCCCTGATGTGTGAGGGCAGGAGCTCAACGTATGGCCGATGGACATCATAGGATTTGCTGTAGAGAGGTGGTGCTTCCGGGGCTAGTGCATGGTGGATTTTGGTTTTTGTATTAATTTGGTTCCCATCAATGGGTGAGATACAATAAATGTGTGACATGTATATGGATGAGGCGGGCATTCCCATGCTCATGACAATGTCAAAAGAATCATTTGATCTATGTTCTAAAATACAAGAGCCGATCATATACAACTAATGTTACAATGATGGTTGCCTCTCATGTGAGGTTGAATACAATACTGATATGGTACATTGGACCCATGGCATTCTCATGGAATGCTACATATTCATGACTGACAGTCTGCTGGATCTAGAACGGTACATAGCTGTATGGACTCGCTGATTGAGAGTCAGAGTCTCTATGGTACAAGTATGCTGCATCAATCATAAAGGTATACCAAAGCACTGCTGGGGCTTCTGATCACTGTCTCCAACGCAACCCAGAAATCACAAGGGACATAACCTGTTTAGGTCCCTCGAGTGGAGTCACCAATGTGCTAGAGTTGGGTGACATTCGGGGTCTTCGACCAAGTACTGTGTGGAACAAACCCTGCACGAATCTTAATGGTATGATGATGGAGTTGAATTCGAGCACGTGAGAAACAACCATCCTGAGAGGCACTAAGGACTCCTCTCAAGTGGTCCAAGGAACTCATCAATTATGTAAATGAAACCAAGGTATAGGGAGCTCTGGGTCTATCCCATGGAATATGTGTGTTGGCATCGACAGAGGGAGACCTGCCCCTGGTCAAGGAAATGATGTTTCCTTGACCAGGAGCGTGAGGGATAACTGAAAGGTGTGAAGCAATCTGCGGACTGACTCACTGAATTGGGGGGGGGGGGGGGGAAGGGAAAAACTGAACAAGGGAAGGGGGGAGTGGGAGACTCAAACTTCCTTTGTTTAGAGTATGACGATAGGGAAAACCAAGAAGCAAATGAAACTTAACTCATGGGAATGGGATCATAGCTGTAATACCAGGAATGTCGCTGCAGATGGGAAATACTTGGAGGAGGTGGACACTTTTGATACTGATGGGATCTAAGGAAGACACATTGCAGAGTACTCTGAACAAAGGCGACCCAATGTGGGGATGATGCCAAACTGTTTTCTGTGAGGTGGTGTCTAGGGACACCATTGTGGTACGATATCGTGGATTTTTGGTGAGCTTGAGAAGGTAAGTGCTTGATGGTGCTTTCAATTTTACAGAGTCTGAAAGCACGAAGAAGACTCCTGTGGGGGCTCTTTTTCGTTGGTAGTCTCCTGTGCCCAAAAAAGGATAAAAGTATACATAGGAGAGCTCGCCTATCCTATATGGGATGAGAGACTTCTTTACCATTGGTAGTCCAATCAGGCCAAAAAAGGTTAAACCTATACTGACTGGACAGTCATTCAAATACTTTTACGAGCATGAACAAAAACCAAGTTTGCTCGATGATCTTTTCTTGATGAGACGGCTGGAAAAGAGCTTAATGACAACCGGTGGTGAGCTTTTTCATCAAGTGCGTCCCCTCTACCTAAGAAAGAACAAAAGTATGCACAGGGGAATGGTATTGGCTTGAGTGTGCCAATGATTTCCTTTTTGATTGATGGTCTACATGTTCCGCAAAAGGAGGTAAACGAGATGATGTAGATGCCCTTTCCTATACTTTAGCGAGAGGGAAAGGAAGCAGCTGCGCTCGACGATCTTTTCATTGTTTTAAGGAGTCAAAAAATAGCTTCAACGAAACTCCAATGTGGTCAACCGACTATAGTGGCACGAGTGATGCTCCCATGTTGGGACGGTGGACAGAGGTCCAAAGGTCATCTGCGCAGTATGGATGGAGCAGAAGGCTCTCAAACATACCAATACATGCATGGGATATATCGCGGCAGAGGCCTGCGAGACAGTGTAGTAGAGGCATGTAAACCGAGGTGGATCTTGGATAGAGGTCAAGAGAGCGTGTGTGTGTGTTGCGGTGGACGAACTTGACTACATGCGATGCGAGTACAAGTCCGGAGGCATTTATATTCCAAATGCATGCAAGAAAAGAAATCGTTTTGTGGACAGTGGTTCAGAGGTCCGCGTAAGGTGTGGTGAATGGAAAAGACAATTATGTGTTAAAAATACAAAATAAAAGCTAAAATTATAGTCCTTAATAGGTGGTGGCCTGAGGACACTTCTATGACAAATATACGGAAGAAAAGCAAAGGGTTTTGTGGATGATGGTCCAGATGTCCGCATAAGGTGCGGTGAAAAAGACAATTATAAATACAAAAAGAAAAGTATAGTATAATCCTTAACAGGCAGCGACTCGACAGCTTGCATGAGTAGCGGTCGGGAAGTGTGATACGAGTACCGGTTCATAGACACTCGCATCGTCATGTCATGGCTCGTGAATCGAGGTGACTTGTGGGAAATGGTCCCAAATTTGACTAATTAAACATGAGACAATGGTCTCATAAAGAGATATAAATTTGAGCCTGGAGGTGTGAGAGGTGTCTCGAACCGGTTCTGGGTGACTTTGAATTAGTATTCTGATGGTGTTGCCCCTAGTGCATTGGTGCACTTAGGATTTTTTGTGTCGCTTATGTATATCCTATTGAGAAAGCTTTGTGGCTTCTCGTTTTTGTATTGGACATGTTATGGACATGCGACTTATGGATTTATATCTATATATATTTTTGACACACGTGGATGCACTTTTTGGTTTCATTATGTGAGTCTTTTTATTGTGCTGTGGGATGCAAATGTCTATGTGATGTATTATTACATTGTGTGTCTATTTTTAGACATGATTATGCATTATGTTATGGTTGTATGTTTATTATATACTATTATGGATGTGCCGGTTTAGAATATTGTTAGCCATTTGATCTGCGACACTATTGAGGTTCCTGGGAACATGTGTGAATGTGATGGATTCAAATGTTCTGAGCATGTGTTTAGTGCATAGGTACTTTCTAAAAAGGCAGGGATCTTAAACTTGGTAGTGGTTGTTCAGTTGAGAAAAAAGTAGCTGGGAGTCTATGAAGACATCGAGATGATGAATTCCTAATTGTAGAGTGGTATCCAAGAGGCCATTGACACCATCATACTCCGCCTAGTTGTTGGTTGCAGTGCCCACGCATATTCCGTCGATGTGGATCAACTCGTGCAATGGGGAGTAGATTACCCATGTAGCCAAGGCGAGGTTCGGGTACCATCTGCTTGCTCCATCTGTGAATCCTATATACTGATCTGAGGTGTGCTCCATCTGAAGCAATGAGAGGAAACGATACATAAGACTCAATCAAGAAAAATGTGTAAAACAGAAAATGAAAAGACTAATACGATTTAGAACGTTGTCACTCAAAGGGGTGACGTTAGGGGGAAAGTCATTTGGACTTTCGTAGTATCAGCGATCATTCCTTTGTGTGACACGATGAATCCTTGGAGACGGCCTGTGGGGATGCAGAAAACAGACTTGAATGGGTTCAAGCAAATCTTATATTGTCAACAACGCATTAGGACTTGTCGCAATTCGTCTATGTGTTGTGTGTGGTTTTGAGACTGCACAATGAGGTTTTCGAAACAAACCAACATGATGTGAATGAGATCACGGAAGCAGTGCGTCATGGCGTGCTAGAAGGTGGCTCTAGCATTTTTGAGGCCAAAGGGCATGACTCGGTAGGCGAATGTGCCCCATGGGGTTCTGAATGCCGTTTTGTAATGGTCTTCTTTCCAGATTTGGATTTGGTTGTAACTGAAAAATCCATCCATGAAGGAGAAGGCCTCATGTTCGGCGCATGCATCGATGATCTGGTCTATGAACGGTGTGGGGAAGTTGTCTTTGGGACATGCCCCATTGAGATCATGGAATTCTGTGCAAACGTGAATGGTACCCTATTTTTCATTCATGGGAACAGGATTAGAAACCCAAGTTGTGTATGCAATGGGATAAATGAAGCTAGTTGTGCATAGCTTCTCTATCTTGTCTTTCACCACAGCCACTTTGGATGGATGGATGGGCTGTTGCTTCTGGAGGACGGGTGCCACATCAAGACATGTGTCAATGTGGTGTTCCACGATGGATGGATCTAAGCTAGGCATTTCAATGTATGATCAGGGGAAGATGTCACATAATTCTTGGAAGAGAGCGATGTAGGCATCGACCTCTTCCAGGGAGCAAGATGCCCCCAGCATGATTTCTTCAACAATATCAGAGTTGGTTGAGATGTTGATTTTAATGGTTGGTGAAATGTTCACCATGTTCCCTTCTTCAAAGGCATTGGGTGCTGGGATTGGGTTCTTGAACTAGTCAACCTTCCCATGGATGAAATCTTTGGTCTCCATGAAAAACTGGTTGGATTGCAACATTGACTCTTCCGAGAGGAAGAACGAGCGATGGTGCATGTCATCCCATGGGTATTCCGGGGCAGTTAGAGCTTCAAGTATCTCCTCATCATTATTGAAGCAACGAAGTGATAGGTCTGATGGACCGTCGTTGGAGGGGGATGAGCTGGTTGAGGGAACTAGACATCATGTAAATGGACATGGTGTCAGATGAAGGAGGTTGTGGGTGAACTTCTTCGATCAGGGTGATCTCAGACTCAATGAAATGGTGACGAAGGTTAGCAAGAACCATTCAAAATTTCGGCAGGTCTTAGCAATGGTGGGAGTAATTTCCATACAAGCCGCAAAGTCCACAAGCATGGTTTGTCCTCAATTCCTTGTTCTTGACTAGTGGCGTGGTTGGGATTTCAACCATGGGGATGTTTTTGTTCATATCCATGGCATCCAGATGCACATAGATCATTGGGATTTCAGGGAAATTTTGAGTTGGATGGCCTTGTTGTTCATAGACGGCACAAGGTGGGACTTGTCATGGTTTTGCGGTGGCTTTGGTGTTCTTTTCCCTAGCCCTTTTGGGTTGGGGCGGTGCAGGTGTGGGTGCGGCGGTTGGCTTATGCGAACTGGGTGGGGGGTGAGACTCAACCGCAATAGGTTGCACCGAAGTTAACACAACCTAGGGCATTGCTGATTGAGCTGGTGGATCAAGATACCACACCGGGATCCCCAATGTAAATTTAGGTAAGCTTAAGGGGGCCATGACCGGCTTACTCATGACACCAGGTGGGGGAAAGAGGAAGGGAATTGTATGGACTGGAGATGAGCCCACATAACTCCTAGCTGGTTGCATGTGGGGGTGAGGTTGTGGTTGCAGCTGAGCGTAATGCTGCTGCTATAGCTGTTGTTGGCGTTGCAGCTGCGGATGACATTGTGGTTGTGGTTGGGTCTATGACTACGGTTGTTGTTTGGGTGCAACAGTGCTTGATGAGACCATGCACAAGTCCAGTTTTTTATTCTGTGTCAGTGGTGGTGACACCAATGGGAAAGGAGTCGTCATGGTGGGATCGGTAAACAACCCAGGGCCTACATTCAACGGTGGGGAGGCCGATGTGATTTCAACCACAGTGTTGGTTACAGGGATGACATTAGCATGTGCGGTTGCCCCTTGTAGCTCAATGGTGGTGATGGTAGGGATAATGTTGGCAGGCGTTGGTAATCCTTGTAGATTGTGGTAGGTGAGATGGTCAACTGTCAAAATATTCCCTTCATGGGGGAACATAATGAGGTGAAAGGAAGTTGATGCGATGGCTCACATGGTGTACATGTAACTCCTCCAAAGGAGGAGTTTGTAGTCTAGTTGTGCATTGATGACTTCAATGCCGATCAAGACTGTCTTCCTGGATAACGTGATGGGGACATGGGGGAGGATTCCTTGGGCTTTAGTGGGGTGTCCATCATAATCTGACAGAGTCATGGAGGACGGTTGCAGAATTGGTGATCCAATCTTCTGCCAAACCAAGGTAGACATGACGCACATGGATGCCCCCTCATCCACTATGCATCGGTGCACAACCAAGTTCCTGATGGGCATTGGGATTTGGAAGGCAATAATCGATGGCATGTGTGGCTCTCCATTCTCTGTGTCAAACGTGATTAACTTGGAGTCGGAGTGGTCTACTTCCCCTAGAGCAACTAGTAAGGCTTTTCGCTATGTTGGGAACATTTTAAGTACCTCAAGAGAAGACATGGTGGTTGGCATTTGGTCCAAATCATCCATAATGCTATAGCTGACTGCAACTCTAGCTGTGGCATTATTGGCAATTCTACATATGGGGGGGTGTGGTAATGGGGGTAACTGGAGAGGTAGGTTGGTTTTCTTAGACATGGATGCTGCTGATGAGTCAGAAAGGTTCGATGGTGGTATCGTACTGATTTTGTCTAGTTTGTAAGTGGACCTCTTCTGTGGTCATGACTAGCAGGTAGTGAACACCTATTTCAAGCATGGGCGGTGCCCCTGGAATGTTGGGATTGGCGTGGGGAGGGGGAGCGGTTGCCACTAATCCTTGGACTGGTAGTGGGTTTTGAAGCACCATGGGAGGAGGTCCTTGTGGTGCCTAGTTGGGTTGGGCTTGATTGGGAGCATTGGCAGCCTGTTGGGCCTCATTTTGAATGGCTTGCTTAGTGCAAGCCATGAGGGGACACTCAAATGTGTAATGCCATAAACATCACAGAGTGTACAAGTTTGGTTTGTCCACAACAGAGCATTGCGTCTTGGTGCATTCTATCATGGGGGGTTTTGGGCTGGCCGGTTAGCCGTGACATTATTGGGAGGGTTCGGTTGTTGACCACCTCCCTACGTTTGGTTATTGGCTTGGCTGTAGGGCTGGTTGTTTCTAGCTTGCCCTTGTTGATTGTTGGGGGCAGGCTGGTTGGGATGGTTTTGTTGTGCGAACACTTGTCCCAACGAAGCGGGGGCGGGGGCTTGAACTTGTTTCACTGGTGGTGCATAGTATATTTGTGGCGGTGGTGGTGGCACAAATGTGGGCATTTGCCCCACATACTGTTGTGTTGGCCAAGTCATGGCCTGAGCCTACTGCAGTGGTGCAGGTTGTGCATAAGAGGTTGTTGCTCCAGACTAAGACATCATTCTAGCATAGTCCAAAGCTTGGTTTTGGTAAGTAACATTAGCAGTGTTGCTTGGTTGTGGTGCAATGGCAGGTGGTGTTGGTCGAGGCTGTGGTTGTTGGGAGGATAAGCCTATGATGCCATCCGCTACGTGGGATGCCCTCGGTGCGTCGCAGTAAGAGGTACTCGGATAGGGAGCATTTGGAATGACATATACAAGTATCCTGACTGGGCATAGATGAGGTCAAATTGTTGGGCCTTCACTATATCCTCTTCTTCAGATTGGGGACGTTCAGATGCGATGTCCTTTGCGATGGGTGGGAGCAAAGTCTTGGGGAACCAATCCAGGAAGATCCTTTCATCAAGTTGGATCTTACACAAGATACGGCGTTGCCACCACTCATGGATATGATCAGTGATGTGAGTGGCAGTGCTTTGGTAGCAAGATCGCAGGATCTCCACCCCCTCGTTATATCTGACAGGGATTTGGAAATACTATAGGAACATGAAGGCTAGGAAGTTGAATTCAGGGTACTTGGCTTGTGGCAGCTCAATGTACCATTTGGTTGCGGCACCTGTAAGGGTGCGTTGGAACAACCTTAGCCTGATGTAGTCATCTACAATGTTGTTGGATGAGCACCACAGATGGAATGTCATTATATGATTTTGGGGACATTCCTCGGATTTGCCTTCAAACTTTGGGATGTCTGACGGTAGCTTAGTTGGCATGGGTGGCTAGAAAGCTTGGTGGTGGATGGGATAATTTTTTAATATAGCCAAGTTGGGAAAGTTCAGACAAGCCATGAAGGGCATATTTGACCCCAAGTTGATGTGGGATGGGGCCGCAATGGGGGTGGGGTTTGTAGGTGCATAATGCATCTGCATGGCTGGTGGTGCTTGTGGTGGCACCATGGCTGATGGGCCAATGCCCCCAAGTGTTGTGGGTGGGATGGTATGGGTATCAGGGGCATTTCCCCCCTGTATTATAGTAGGGGCAATGTAGGTGGATGGTGCATTGTCCCCCTGTGTGACCGAAGGGGCAGTGTGTGTGGAGGGGACACTACCCCCATGTGTTACCACTTAGCCAGCTTGGCTGGTCACTATGGGTGGTGGCAATTGGCTAATGATAGTCTGCATGACTATACTTGGACCACTTACCAAGTTGTGGGTGATAGGTTGTGATGTGGACATGGGTCCACTTGCTAAGGTTAGGACAGAAAATGGATCCGAGTTTGCACTAGCCATGGGGCTTGATGGTGCAGTGTGGAGGTATGGTTCAGACTGATATGGGTCTAAATCATAATCAGAGGCTATGTGGCCCTCTGACAGTGTGGAATATCACTGAGAGTGGCTTCGATGATGCCGATCAAGTGTTCCAATGGTGGTTCACCTCTTAGGCGCGAGGAAGATCGTGGAGGATCAATTGTGTTCGCTTTTGTGTATGAAGCTGGTGGGTATGAGATTTGGACCCGAGTTTCAATGGATTTTTATTGGTTGAAGGTGGTCTCTCGGCCACCAAGATTGCCAAAAGACAGCGCTTGTCTTGTTCCTCATAGGTGCTTCTACTCAATTAGAAGGGGTCGTTGCCCGTTTTGCTTGGCAATTCCTCTCAACGGCCAGCTACTTTGGGGTTCCTGTGGTACTCCTCACAATGAGTTTCTGGGAAAAGCCCAAGTACTTCCCACAGTTGAAGTAGTCAGGGACTTATGTCCTCAAAGACTGCAGAATTGATTGAACTTAGTGTAAATTTGGTAAATTTTAAGGCTTACTCAGTGTCATGAATTGAGTTGGGTTAATAAGTTGGTATGGTGTGTTGGTTTGATTTTTTGTTCTGGTATTTGGTTTCCAATATGGTTTATGAATTCATGGTAGATTTCATATCATGGGTTTGTATGCAAACATAAATAGACATTTGTAAGCAAGTATAGTGATTAACCCTAGATTGTTGGCCTAACTAAATGTCTACCTCTCAGTGGTATTCTTCTTCAACCAAGAGAAGGTGTTGGGCTCTCAACACAATGGGACTAAGCCTGTCCGTAGATCCTCAAGTCACCTCCCAGGTGCTAGGTTGGTCAATAGGGAGGACGCTTAGCATTGTGAGAATCCCTCCTTCTCTACCCCCTCTACCTTCTAGGTCACTCAGTTTTAGTGGTTTGGGAAAAATACCATGGAGTGCCTAGATCTATATGAGCTTACCCTTCGTCGTATCCCAAAATACCCCGAAGGGTGATGACTAGGTAGAGGAGGAAGGGGGAAGCAAGATGGTTATTTTTAAATTACTTTTAGTTAGACTAGTTGATTTTATTAAGCCTTAATGATTGATTTAGCATATACACATTGTTCACAGATTGATTTGCAGAAAATAAAAACTAGAATTGAAAGAGACCTTCAATGGTGGACAGAGGTGGCTGGGACGCACTAACATTCCTCTAAAACTGAAAATTAATATCAATTAAATTGAAATACAACTTCCGTGTGACAGGCCGCACATTTCTGAACAAATCCAGCGAGGGGGGCATGAGATTTTTCCAACAATGAGCAAGGGCGTCACACAAGATGTGAAAATAGCCACAACTTGAGCTTCTGGGATGAACTCATACCTCTCTGGGGATTAATTATGCCCTGGGTGTACCTTTTGGCCAATTAAGAGTGCCCCAGTCTCACCTTTCCCCCCGATAAGAGCGCCCTACTCCGGAAAGGGGTTTTTTGGTGATGCAAGGTCAGATATGGCCAACAGTAACTGGTACTGGGGTAAGTTTGACTTGGCTTGGCCTAGCAGAGGCTTCGAAACTGACTAAAACAGGAAATAAAGCATATTTAAAACAAATCTAAGATAAGATTTCTAAAAACTAGGGTAAAATTGAAAAAACTTGAAAACTTGAAATTTTTGGCCCAGGGATCCTGTGGGATCGACCCAAGAGAGTCGCCAAAGCTGTAGCAAGGATTTCTCCTCATTACAGGAGAAAGAATGGCTCTCTTGTGCCTATAGGGCACAAGGGTAGGTTCCTACTCTTTGAAAACAGGAAAAACGGAAGGGAAAATAGCATAAACAGAACAACAAATTAAACTAAGCTAGAGTAAGCAAATGGCTACAACTGTAAACTAGATCTAAGAGCTAATAACAAAAAAGAAGAAGCTTTGTGAACCCCTCTATAGAAAACAAGTTAGGGTTCCGCCTCCTTGAAACCTGCAAACAACCTAAGCTACTATAATGGAAAACTTGCAAACAATGTCAACAATAGAACCTGCAAATAAAAATAACAGTTAGAAAGCAAAAACAAGTAAACAAACATGAAAAGAAATGTTATACATCACTTGGGTGGAAATGGGCCACCATGCCCTAGCTCATGGGAGCACCTCTCTCTTGGTTGGGAAGCAATGGCTTGATGGGATGGAGATGGAGTAGAGGGAGTGTGGGTGGTTTGAGAGACAAAGGTCTCAAAGCATCCATGGGTAGCGTAACAATAGGCAAGGGAGGAGTGTTTTGAGAGTGACCCCCCACCCTCCTTATATAGATTTTCCAAGGGATTTTAGGGTTTTAAGCCCTTGGTTAGGGTTTTAGCCCCTTTTTCCCTAACTTTAGCCCTTTTTAGGGTTTTAGCCCCTTTTTGAGGGCTTTAGCTCACAGGGGGCTATTTTTGGCTCTTTTTTGGGGTTTTTAGCCCTTTTCTTCATCCTTGGGCTCTTTTGGAGGTGCGGGGGTCAAATGGAAGGTCTTATGGAGTGAAATGAGTGTTTTGAGATGGTGTCCTTGGGTGGTGTAGGCCATAGAGAGCTATGTGGGGGATTTTTCGGTTAACAATGGTGATGATAATTGCGATGATGATGATGACTATGATGGCGATGATGGGGATAAGGATGATGATGATGGTGAAGATGAGGAGGATGATGACTATGATGACGATAATGATGATCATGATGAGGATGAGGATGATGATGATGAGGAGGAGGAGGAGGAGGAGGAGGAGGATGATGAACAATGATGGTGATATGATGATGAGGATGCTGACAATGATGAGGAGGAGGAGGATGACTATGATGAGGAGGAGGAGGATGATGATGATGACGATGATCCTGATGAAATATGAGCCTAATCTTAGTGCTAAAGCTTAGCCTCCTTTTAAAATGTATTTTTGGCACTTGTTTTGATATGATGGAAAATATACTTCATCTTGAATTAGTTATCCCTCAAGTTCTTCGTGGGATAAGCCATCTCGGTTCATCTTGTTCTCTCTTTAGTCTTGTCTGATGTCCTAAGGGGTAAGATGATGATTAGTTGAGCTTTTTTTCTTCAAGATAGTGAATTTATTATATAAATTATTCTGAAAGGGTGTTTTCCAAGTAATGGAGGTGATTAAAATTCCAATAGTGTAGTGGTCGTGACTCATGAGTTTCTTTTCATGTGACGGTTGTTTATCGATGTCTGCAAATGTACGGTCCATAGAATAGAACAGATCATCTGGTACCAGAAATATTCAAACAAGTGTGTGGCCATCAGTGTAATGAGTGTTTATATGTATATTAAATATTTCGACAGTTTTCAACATTTAGTAATGAGATTTCGCCCATTTTCAAGATTTAGTAATCATTATTTATAGTAATCCATTTGATAGTCCATACAATGTGGCCCCCCCAGCATGACATCTATAAAATTTGAATGATGAAGGATTTTGTAGAGTCCATGGATCTCGACGATTTCTTCTTTAATCTTGATAGTAGCTGTCAATTTCAATTACTCATAGTACTTGCGTCTAGGATTTTGATGTGTCAGCTTGCACAAGCACTCTCCACATTTTTCTCAGTACACGATTGACGACTTATTAACAGAGGATTATATTGTTATATTTTTATCATTCAAGCTAGCATTTTGATCTTAGGATCTTTAAGTAAGAGAATAACATGCACAGCAATAAAACACAAGAACAACACAAGAGACAAGAGACACAAAGAATTTTCCTCGGGGAAACCATAAAGGAGAAAACCCAGCAACTTCCTTCAAGATAGAATCAGCACCAAAAAGGTAAAACCCCAAAACAGTAAGATGATCTCCTGACAGCAGCAGTCTCTCTCTCTCACACTGAGAGAGCTTCTCCTTTCTCACTCATGCGACCCAATGAGTGAGTGTGTGTATGAGTATGATAAATAGAGAGGCTCTCACTCTCTATTTATATTCTTCTGTTCACTTGGAACCCACTCCAACATGTCGGCCTCACTTAACAATTACTTACTAGAGCCGACATCTCTAGGAGTGTCTAATAACCCTATTACCCCACCACTTATGGGGACTTTGCCTCCTCCGACCAATAGGAGGGTAACACAATGGTGGGGACTATTTCCCTGAGTTACAATGACTCACCTAGGGTCAACTTCTCTAGGATAGTCTAATAACCCAAGGGCCGCCACAACTGTGGGGACTTCAACCCTTAACCAATAGGAGGGTTACCCACAATGACTTGACATGACTTTCTCATTATAGAAACTTCTCATAATAAACATCGGGGTATGACATGACTTAAATACATTACAATACATCCTAAAATAAACATCGGGTTACAATACATAAGAAATATGGATGAATACATTCTAAAGTTACAATTACATCAACACTCCCTCTTAACTAGGAAGGTATTCTCTCGACTTAATTTATCAGCAAAAATCTTCTTCTCTATATCATCTAGATCATCATTGAGTTCTTGTCATCTTCGTCTTCAGTTCATCTTCATATTCAAGTCATCTTCACCTGGAGTTGGATCATCACTCGATCTGGATCGTCATCACTGAATTTAGATCATCATTGGATCTGGATCATCATCACTGGATCTAGATCATCACTCGATCTGGATCGTCATCACTGAATCTAGATCATCACTTGATCTAGATCATCATCATTGAATCTAGATCATCACTGGATCATCACTGGACATCATTACTGGATCTGGATCATCACTCGATCTGGATCATCACTAATGGATCTAGATCTCTCGAAGTCATCATAACTGGATCTAGATCATAGCTCAATCTGGATCTCATCTGGTCATCATCATGTGTGCTATATTGTCATAGGAAGTTCTACAGAGCCAGCCTTCTTTCATGCTGGTTGTAGGCCTATCCATCATGTAGGTCTTCTCCCAGCACTTACATCTAACCTACTCCCCAGAAAGGCATGTCCAGCACTCACATCTGATCATGTATAAACCTACAATCACATCAGAAAGGCCCAACACTCACATTCACCAGCATGACAGGACATCACTATCATCTGTTAAAAGGATTCAGCACTTATATCTGACTTGGAAGGAAACAAGTGTTGATGTATATGTAACTTCGGAATGTATTCTTCTATGTATCTTATGTATTGTAACCCGATGTTTATTTCAGGATGTTTCTATTATGTATTTGAGTCATGTGATCATGCCCCGATGTTCTGATCGAGAAGATTAATAATGTAAACAAGTCATATCAAGTCATTAGGTAAGTCCCCACAGTTTCGGGGCACTTGAGTTATTATACACTAATTAAGGTGTAGGCTCGAGTAGTAATTGTTAGGTTGAGCCTACATGTAAAAATGCAATTCAAGTGAACAGATGAATATAAATAAAGAGTGAGGGTCTCTCTATTTATCACTTGTGAAATACATCACTTGCTCTCTCAAGTGTGGCGCACTAGTGGAGAAGGAAATATACTGGGACAAGAAGACTACTGCTATTGGAGTGCATCTTCCTGTTTTGGGGTTTTACATCTTGTGGTGATACTATCTTAGAGGAAGTTGCAGGGTTTTCTCCATTTATGGTTTCCCTGATCAAAACTCTTTGTGTCTCTTGTCTCTTGTGGTGTGCTTATGTTATTGCTATGCTTGTTATTATCTTAGTGAAAATATCCTAACATAATGCTAGCTTAAATGTTGAAAAACTAACAACAATTCCTCCACCCTTGCTAGAAACGATTGCACTCACATCTAACCTAGAAGGAACTAAATCCTCCACCCTCACCAAAAAGGCCCCTAGTCCCAGACTGAGCTACCTGGTAATGGACCAGGTGCCTCCATTCTCCCGAAGAATGGTAGTTTCCCTTATATCTAACCTGGTAGGAACCAAATCCTACACCCTCACAAGAATGTCCTGCACTCACATCTAACCTAGAAGGAACCAAATCCTCCACCCTCGTCAGAAAGGCCCCTAGTCCTAGACTGAGCTACCTGGTAACAGACCAGGTGCCTCCACTCTCTCGGAGAGTGGCAGTTTCCCTTACATCTGTCCTACTTGGTAGAATGGCTATCACTCATATCTGACATGGAAGGAACTTAATCCTCTCACCATGACAGAATGGCTCAGCCCTTACATCTGACCTGCTCGTCAGAATGGCTATGAATCTCAGCACTCATATCTAACATGGAAGGAACTGAATCCTCTCACCATGATAGAATGGCTCAGCCCTAACATCTAACCTGCTCATCAGAATGGCTATGAATCTTAGAACTCATATCTGACATGGAAGGTACTGAATCCTCTCACCATGACAGAATGGATTAGCCCTTACATCTAACCTACTCGTCAGAATGGCTTTGGATCTCAGCACTTTCCCTTGGAGGAGACCTCGATCTGGAGAACACCAAGCCTCTCCCTGAAGTACTCAAACTTCACTCTGGCTAATGGCGTCATCAACACATTATCTATCTATTCCTCAGTCGCAACATACTGGAGCTTCCCTACTCCTCTCTACACCATATCCCTGATATAGTGATACTTGATCTTGATGTGCTTCGACTTGTCATGGAACACTGGATTCTTTGACAACTTCATGCAACTCTGGTTGTCACAATGTATACAAGTAGCATCCATCTAGAGATCAAATAAATCAGACAACTTCCACGACCATACTACCTCATAACTAGATGAACAAGTTACGACATACTCTACTTCAATTGTACTTAGTGCCACACATGATTTCTTCCTGGTAAACCCAAGAGATCACACCTAATCCCATACTGAAGCAACACCCTGAAGTGTTCGTCCCATCGATGGCACTGCTTGCCCAATCTGAATCAACATAACCCTCTAGGTTAATCTTCTAATTCGCATCCTACTTGAGCCCATAATCAATTGTACCCCTGCATGCTTTGCAACCATCAGGTGAACATGTCTCAATGTGTTCACAGCAAAGCAAATATCTGGTCTCGTGTTCATCAGATACATCAAGGACCCAATCATCTAATGATACATCATAGCATCAACCATCTCTGATGAAGCATCACTTAACAGCTTCATGTTCAATGCCATAGGTGTGGTCATGCAGTTCATCATCCTGAACCCATTCAGGATCTCTACTGCATACTTCCCTTGTCCACACCTCCATGCCTATAAAATAGTGTGTTGACACATAACAGGAGCATCACTAGTCTTCCGCCTTCAACCTTGAGGAAAAGGTTGGAATCCACTTTACTCTCAGTACAGACCAGAGTCATTAGTAATCTATCCATCCTGTCATACCATGTTGAACCTCAGGATCTTCTGCAGTCACTCCCTCTAAAGCAAAGCATCATACTCCCTCTGTTTTCCGTACTATATGCACTGAAACATTTTGTACTGGAGTGACAAGTAGTATCCATCTAGGATCATTGGATACCAAGATCCTCTATTTTGAAATTTTTCAAAAGTTTTTCTCACATCCATCTGTGAGCTTGTCGTCCTTTATCAACCTTGTAGCAAATGTTAAGATATTCATCAAGCTCATCATGTATGTGTTATCCCATGGGTGTCTTCTGAACTCGTACAAGGCCTTATTTCATTTGCACATATGATTATGCATGTCATGTGACTTCACTTCCAGTGGTTGCAAATGTCTCTTCGTAGTTTATGCCTTCTTTTCATGAGAAGCCTCATGCTACGAATCTTGTTCTGTATCCCACGATGTTTCCATCTACTGCATGATGGAGCTACGAACTTCCCTTCACGTATTGATACTGCATCCTAGACATCATTCTTCTTGAACTGGTCTTCCATTTCTTCTTGGTTACTTCTTCATGGCTGGAAGGTTTTGTATCAATGATGTCATTGTATTCATCATATTATTCTTCATTTTGAAATGTCATCACTTGTTCTTAGGTACAAGTCTCATTCTTCTTTTATTGCAGGCGATTATGTATGCGGTCTTTCCTACAAGTCAAATGCATTTTTATGGTTATAAACATTTCATAGGGAATATTTATACTGACAAGTTCTTATGCATAAATATATGATCATGCAACTAATTTAGCCAATACAACATTCATCCATATCTAACTGAAACTTTCTAGATGCCTTCCATCTCTACCAGGACAACATTGAGATTGTGCACTAATCCAATATGTCAGCAAAGAGGTTTCATTGGAGATAAGTAGCAATGGAGAGTTGTATAGAACCATGAGCTACTTACCCATCACATGCATATTAGTAGTATACTGTCATTAATGAAAACATCCTATCATGCATAATACATCAACTGAATATAAACAAATGCATAACAAAATAATATCATGAAATGACAATTGAATACTTATCTATATTTGTTTCGTGGGTATACTCCTTCTTGAGTATTCAGCTTCATCGTCTTGTTCATTCATAATAGCATTGTTTCTTATCCAAATGCTAAGGTGGATAAGAGGTGCCTCAAGAGTTGAGTTCTTCATATTCCTCATCACTTGAGGGATCTTCTTTGGATGGCGAGAGCTTCATCTTCAATTGCTCCCATCTTCTCTTCTCTTCTTATGAGTCGAGATTCTTCTTCTTCCAAGAGTCTACTGAAAGTAATCACTTCCTTCTGGCACACATTCCTTGAATGAATGAATCCCATGATCCTGGGAGGCCATTCAAGGTGGCCATCACCACTTCTGCATTCTTCACTTCTTCTTTTACCGCTTCAAGTTGTTCTTTGATTTGAGAGACCCTTATGATTGCATGGTCTCTGCATTCTAGATCTTCACATTCTTCAACTAGTTTCTTAAGTTCATCTTCTGATGTATGTTCTTCCCTTCAAATAGCTTGTTCAAGGAATCAAACCTCATCGGTGTCTTTAGGGAAGACACTTGTGGTACAATTTGATCCGTGACTGAATCAACCATGATCTTCTTGGTCTTGACCAAGTTCTTCTTGTAAGGATTCTAGCCTCATCTCCCTCTGGAACTGGAACCTCTCTACTCATGTAGGTGTCCCATAAATTTTATTCAGAGTGATCATATACTTCCATGCTTGGAAGTTGTCAATATCACCAAGCTTATCATCAAGCTGATGTGATAGATCACTTTGAAATGAGAACCTCAAATGAAAATAGCAAAGGATTAGATCTTACCGATTTGAGGTGTCTGTCCTAGTTCCAGAGCTGGCTGATCTAGGGTTTGTCACAAAAACCCTAATTTTCAAAAATTGGAATGTTTCATATCTAATTGAATAGACAGATAGATTCCTTCAAATGGAGCTATCCAATGTACTCCTTTTCTGAAAACAGTGGAGGGAATCTCCCGGAACAGGAAGCCCTATTTTTCCAATTTCTTCTGCAGAAATTCCTGTCATTGTATATGTGATACCTATGAAATTACTATTCCTATATATCTAAAATTTCAAATGGAGATAACCTCACATGTCCCTGATCCAACACCATAGGTTGCATCAGAATTGGTTTCACCATTTGGGATTTATGATCCTTTTCCCAAGGTGACCTGTTATAGTACTGTTCAAAACAGAGAAGTTGTATGACATGCCATGTGTCACTGGTTCATCTTCTAAGTCTAATATTTCGACCACCAAAAGTAAAATCCATTCTATTTTTGGAACATCTTTAAGAATTCCATTTGGACCTCTATAGCCAAAGATATTGCAATTCGCCCCAGGTGTCCTTTTTAGGGATGAATTGTGGAAGAGGATGGAACCCTAACTTGGAGGGATCATATCTCCTTGAGTATAGCGAATATGAGGTTTAATTTTGGATAAGTGTACATCAGGATTTTAGCTCTTGAGCCTTTACCAATCGTGGGATATAGCGAATGTACCAAAATGTATCATTTTTAGTATTTAGGATTTTTCTAGCTCGAGGTCAAACTAAGGTTTGACTTTCCCAGAGTTTCACCCAACCAAATTTATTGATCCAGGTCTCTAAACTTCGGTTTTGATGAGGGGAACAATCCTATGTTGGGCTCACTCAAAAATTCCTCTTTTGTAGAAATCCCTAATTTTCGCATCGAAAACTGAAAATGCTCGAAATCGAATTCCACTTCGACAGAAAGATGCGCCCTTCAATGGAGAGTCAGCCTAGCATACTTTTGCTGATGGATTGTGGAGAGAGACCCAAAAAGTAATAATCCCTAGATTTTGTAGCTGTACAATGTCTTCTTCTCAGGTTAGCTCTGATACCATGTTATATTTTTATCATTCAAGCTAGCATTGTGATCTTAGGATCTTTAACTGAGAAAATAACATGCACAGCAATAAAACACAAGCACAACACAAGAGACAAGAGACACAAATAATTTCCCTTGGGGAAACCATAAAGAAGAAAAACCCACAACTTCATTAGAGATAGAAATAGCACCAAAAAGGTAAAACCCCAAAACAGTAAGATGATCTCCCAACAGTAGCAGTCTCTCTCTCACACACTGAGAGAGCTTCTCCTTTCTCACTGATGCGTCGCAACGAGTGAGTGTGTGTATGAGTATGATAAATAGAGAGGCTCTCACTCTCTATTTATATTCTTCTATTCACTTGGAACCCACTCCAACATGTTGGCCTCACTTAACAATTACTTACTAGAGCCGACATCTCTAGAAGTGTCTAATAACCCTAGTGCCCAAGCACTTGTGGGGACTTTGCCTCCTCCGACCAATAGGAGGGTAACACAATGGTGGGGACTATTGCCCCGACTTATAATGAATCACCTAGGGTTGAATTATCTATGATAGTATAATAACCCAAGGGCCCCCACAACTGTGGGGACTTCAACCCTTAACCAATAGGAGGGTTACCCACAATGACTTGACATGACTTTCTCATTATAGAAACTTCTCAGAATAAACATCGGGGCATGACATGACTCAAATACATTACAATAAATCCCGGAATAAACATCGGGTTACAACACATAAGAAATATGGATGAATGCATTCTAAAGTTACAATTGCATCAACATATATATCCCGTTATATATAAATATATATATACAACAAGCAACCATTCCATGTTTGATTCGAGGATGATGACAATCATGATGATGAGGATGATGACTATGATGATGATGATGAGGATGAATATGATGACGATGATTATGATGATGATTACGGTGATGATGAATATCATTATGATTATGATGGTGATTATGGTTAGTGTTGAATTCCTCCCTTACCCTCCACTAGCCATAGGTAAGGAGCCTAAGACCTCATAATGGCACCCATGGGCCTAAGAAGAAAACAATGGAAATACTCATACATGTGTGAAGACCAAGACGTTGTAGAAGAAACTTAGTTATTAAATGGGATAAACAATCATGATTAAATGCTATAAATGTTAGGTAGGAGTGGGAGTGTGTCTCATTCTGTGTATCCTTTAATGAACGCGCACGCTCTTATACAAGCGTGTGCGTGCTCAAATACGCATATTAGAGGAAATTTGGGGTCTAAAATGGGCCTTATAAGAAAACGGGCCAACAATAAATTTTGTGAGTTGGAATTCAAAAACCAATAGAATTTCAATAAAATGACTCAACCATAATGGTTGAATTGACATATTTGTCATAAAAGAAAACTACTTTTTTTGTTTGTATTTTCGACATATCTCCATGTGTTTTTACTCAAATTTCAAGCAAGAGAGCTCGTTGGATGCGGAATTTAATTCCACATCCAATGATTACCCACACTACATACTTTTGATGGACCTCGCTACCCCAAAAACAAGAAATACCTGAAAAAACATGATGATGATGATGATGTCATCATCATGTTTTTCTAGGTATTTCTTATTTTTGGGGTAGCGGGGTCCATCAAAAGTATGTAGTGTGGGTACTCGTTGGATGAAAAATTAAATTCTACATCAAATGTGCTCTCCCACTCAAAATTTGAGTAAAAACACATGAGATATGTCGAAAATACGAACAAAAAAAGTAGTTTTTTTCATTCTTCCTCCAAAATTAATAAATATTATTTTATTATTTTAACTATTATTTTATTATTTTCCTTAGGAGGCCCATTTTGGACCTCAAATTTCCTCTAATTTGTGCACACCTGTTACTAGTTAAAAAAATGGAGATCTAGATTCCTGGGATCGCTACCAATTTTCACAGGTTTTCTACAACTGTTCGCGTGTTTTGTGCTCATGAAGTCTACAATTTGGCTCACACTCAATCATCACTCTTTGATCTATTGCATAGAATATCACTCTTGGAATATAACAAACATATTCAGTGGTCTTGGAAGTTAGTGGATACATTCAAACTACAAGTTTTCATTGCAAGAAGAGATCATTTTGATTAGGTATGATGAATTGTAAATAATTGTTTTCATTCACAAGATTTTAAACCATTTCATTGATCTATGTTTTATCATATTCCTACAAAAATATCTCTCTCATGGAGAACATTTAATTTCACAAGAATAATTCGCGACTTCACATCTAAACAAGTCTCATATTCTCCATACAAGATGACGCATGCAATGTTAACTAATTTACATCTGCACATGAATATATTTTGATTTCACACAATGACGGCACAAATGTAGTTATCTCTTGAGAATCTTCAATTAAAAAAAACCCCTTTGAATTAATCATGGGAGAGGGTCCATATTGAATAGTTCACCAAGTTGTCCATATTCTCTATACAAGATGAAGTATGGAATGTAGACCAATAATCATTTGCACATGAATATATTTTGATTTCCCACAAGGATTGCATAGATGAGGCTCTCTATTGAGACTCTTCAATTTGTATAAAAACCTTGGAAGCAATCATGGGAAAGGTTCCATATTGAATAGTTCACCAACTTGTCCATGCTCTCCTCTTCATTCTAGATTTATCATAACATGCCATTGAGCTTGACAGGGATGCCTCTACCTCAATGATTTCTCCTTTTTTTGGGAGATTTGAAACCTCCTCATTGTGTAATTAGTCAATTTGTTCTCTTAATAGTTAACTTGTACCTTAATGAGTGTAATTTATTCCCAAGACATCGAAACACCAACTTGTGTCTCCCCTCACAACTAATGTGGCATATTACGTGTAATGTCATCTCATCCGAAGGTGTTGGAAATGAAGAATATTTTGTTGATGTATTTGTAACTTCATAATATATTCACTTGTATATCTTATATTGTACCCTGATATTCCTATCGGGAGAATCATTTGTCTTTCATTGTGCCATGATATTCCTATCAGGAGAGTAATTAATATAATAAATCCATGTAAAGTCAATGAGGCTAACCCTCCATTGTAAGTCGGGGAAATATTCCCCACAATTGAGTTGAGGTTATTCCCCCTTGCTAATCAGGGGGGAAAAGTCCCCATAGTTGAGGGGCACTAGAGTTGTTAGACTCTCATAGAGATGTTGGATCTGGTAAGTAATTGTCAAGTTGAAAACTAGTATAAATAGAGAGCGAGACTCTCTATTTGTCAAATACACTCACTCAAGTGAGGCACATAAGTGAGAGAGGAACTGCTCACACAACTGAGAGAGAGAAAAATTGTTGGAGATCATCTTTTCTATCTTTGGGTTTTGCTGTTTCCATTGGTGCTCATTCTATCTCTGAGAAAGTTGCAGGGTTTTCACCTTTATGTTTTTCCCGAGAAAAATTATTTGTGTCTTTTATCTCTTGTGATTATTATTATGCATGTTATTCTTTCAGATAAGATCCTAAGATCATGTTGCTTAAATGATAAAAATCTAACATGGTATCCGAGCTAACCTGAGAAGAAGACATTGTGAAGCTAGAGAATCCAGGGATTCCTAATTTTTGGGTCTCTCTCCATAATCCATCAACAAAAGGAGGTTGGGCTGACTCTCCATTGAAGGGTGCATCTTTCTGTCGAAGAAAAATTTGATTCTGGGCATTTTCACTTTTTGTTGCAGGAAATTAGGGTTTCTTTCAAATTAGGAATTTTTGAGTGAGCCTAGCATAGGATTTTTCTCCTCCTCAATATCGAAATTTACAGACCAAGGTAAATATTTTTGGTTGGGTAAAAATCTAGGAAATTCAAACCCTTGTTTGACCTCGGGCCTCGAAAACCCTAAAATACTAAAATTGATAGTTTTGATAGATTTGATATATCTAGATATTTAAGAAGGATCATGGGCCAAACTTTTCACAGGATGAATATAAAATCCTGATGTACAATTTGTAAAAATTTCAGCCTCATATTCTATATATTCTGTGAGATATGATTCCTCCAAATCAGGGTTCCAGCCTCTTCCAAGATTCATCCCTAAATAGGACACCTAGGGAGAATTGCTATATCTCAGTCTATGAAGAACCAAATGAAATTTATCAATATTTTATAGATAGGTCATGGATTGTACATGCTGTGGTATAAGTTTCAGATCTTGATGATGAAACAGGGACACGTGGAAGTTCATACAAGTTCGTTATGCGGAAGAGTTCTAAAATACATCACATTTGGAAAACTCTCATAAGTCCCAATTGGGGAAACCAATTCTTCTCAAAACTATGGTGTTGGAAAGAGGACAAATGAGTATACCTTAGTAAAAAAATTTAGATGTATAGGAGTAGTACTTTCAGAGATAGTGCAGAAACAATATCAGGCATTTATGTAGAGGAAATTGGAAAACTAGGGCTTCCTATTCTGGGAGCTTCCCTCCACTGTTTTAAAAAAATGAGTACATTGGATAGCTTTCCTTGAAGTGAACCATATTTCTATCCCATCATATCTAAAAGATTCCAAGTTTTTAATATTAGGTTTTCTCTGACAAACCCTAGATCAGCCGGCTCTGAAACCAGGATGGACACCTCAAATCGATAAGATCTAATATTTTGCTATTTACAGTTTAGGTTCTCATTTCAAGATGACAAATCACACCGTACTGATGAAAAGCTTGATGAAGCTAAAAAATTCTGAGCATAGAAGTATAGGATTTCACTAGTTCTTGAAGAAAATGAATTCGACACCTACATAAGTGGAGAAGTTCCAGTTCCAGAGGGAGATGAGGCTAAAACCTTACATAAGAAGAACTTGGTTAAGTACAAGAAGATCATTTCTCATTCAATCAAGGATCACCTTATACCACAAGTTTCTTCCCTAAATACACCTAAATATCTGTTTTATTCCTTGACCAATCTATTTGAATGGAAGAACATAAATCAAAAGATGACTTTGAGAAAACAGTTGAAGAATGTGAAGATAAAAAATGCAGATACCATACAGTCATACTTTACAAGGGTATATAAAATAAAGAACAACTTGAAGTAGTAGAAGAAGAAGTGGATAATGCAGAAGTTGTGACAACCACCTTGAATGGCCTCCGAGGATCATGAGATTCATTCATTTGAGAAATGTGTGCGAGAAGGAAGTGATTACTTTCAGCAGAATCTAGGAAGAGCACACATAAGATGAAGCTTGACCCATAATAAGAGAAGAGAAGATGGGAGAAACTGAAGATCAAGCGCTCATGATTCAAATAAGATCCCTCAAGCAATGAGGAATACGAAGAACTCAATTCTTGAAGAGCCTTTTATCCATCTTGAGAATTTGGATAAGAAATGATGATGTTATGAATGAAGAAGATGATGAAGATGAAATAAGGACTCTACCCACGAAACAAATAAAGATAAGTATTTAATTGTGATTTCATGATATTGTTTTCTTATGAATTTGTTTATATTCAGTTGATGTGTTATGCATGATAGAATGTTTGCATTAATGATAGTATACTACTAATATGCATGTGATGGGTAAGTAGCTCATGGTGCTATACAACTCTCCATTGCTACTTATCTAGAATGAAACCTCTTTGTTGACATATTGGATTAGTGCACAATCTCAATGATGTCTTGGTAGATATGTGTAATGAACATAAATAGGATAATAATTAAATAAGGTTAATAATTAAATAAAATAATAATTTTTAATTATTATAGTAGTAGCTATTAATGTGAAGGGACATAACTCTTCATTACGAAATGCTAAAGATATATTAAAGGAAAGCTATGCTGTAATATCCTATCATATGTTTATCTATCCAATTATAATATATATTTGTCCTATAAATGGCTTATCGAATAATCTGGGTGTTCGGATAATATTGTTTGTGTGAAGTGAATAAATATTCACTTCATTTGGTATCAGAAGTATACGAACATTGGACAACATTATTTACACCTTGTGTAGATTTGGGTTTCCCCAAAAAATAGGATTTTCTCTTTAAAAATATATAAAAATATAAAAAAAAGAGAAGAAGAAGGAATATTGCCATAAAAGAAGGAAAGTAAAACAAAAGAGAAAAAGATAGAAAGATGGTAGGATATTACAACATAACTCTCCTTTAATATGGCTTGAGAGTTTCATAATGAAGAGTTATGTCCCTTCACATTAATAGCTACAGCTATAATAATTAACAATTATTATTTAATTTAATTATTAAACTTATTTAATTATTATCCTATTTAAGTTCGTTACAAGATGGAAGGCATCTAGAAATTTTCCGTGAGATATGGATGAATGTTGTATTGGATAAAATAGTTGCATGATTATATCTTTATGCATAAGAATTTACCATTATGAATATGCATTATGAAATGTTTCTAATCATACAACTAGTGCATTTGACTTGTAGGAAAGATCATGTACAATCGCCTACAAGAAAAGAAGGATGGGACTTGTTCCAAAGAACAATCAGATGACAATTCAAGATTCACTCTAATAATCCAAAATGAAGAATAATGACTAGAATGCGATGTCAAAGACATGAAGGGAAGTCCGTAGTATCTTCCATATGGATATGCAAGATCTAGCATGAAGTAGATGGAAACATCGTGGGATACAAGGCAATATTTGTAGCACGAGGCTTCTCATGGAAAGAAGGCATAGATTACGAAGAGACATTTGCCACTACTGGAAGTGAAGATAAATGACAAGAAGAATCACGTGTGAAAATTAAGGAAGGCCTTGTACAAGATCAGAAGGAACCTGTGGAATAACACATACATGAGGAGCTTGAAGATCACCTAGAGTGATGGAGATATTAACCTTTGCTACAAGGTTGAAGATGAAAGCCCATAGAGGGTGAAAATCTCATAGATGGGTGCGAGAAGAAATTTTGAAAAGGTTCAAGATAGAGGATCTTGGTATCCAGTGACCCTACATGGATACATAAAATATTAGTAGCAGAGGAAGCTACTTGTCACTCCAGTATAGAATGTTTCAATGCATACAGTATCAAAGGAAGAGGGATAATTATGCTCTGCTTCAGAGGGAGTGACTGTAGAAGATCTTGAGGTTCGGCATGATGCGATAGGATGGATAGCTTACTAATGACTCTAGGATTTACTAAGAGTAAAGAAAATTCCAATATTACTTCAAAATTGAAGGTGGAAGACTAGTGATGCTCCTGTTATATGTAAATGACTTGTTCCTGATAGAAATTAAAGAGGAACTCATTAAAGTTGCAAGAAGGAGACTTGCTATCGAGTTCAAGATGAAGGACTTGGATATGATGCACTAATTTCTAGGCATGGAGGTGTTGTAGAATGTGGATGGAATCTCCCTGGAATAAGGGAATTATGCAATATATATCTTGAAGAGGTTCAAGATGATGGACTGCAAGGTCATGACCACACCTATGGCATCGAACCTAAAGCTATTGAGTTTTGCTTCATCAGAGTCGATTGATGCCACGATGTATCGTAAGATGATTTGTTCCTTGATGTACCTGACGAATACGAGACCAAATATTTTCTTTACTGTAAACACATTGAGACATGTTCACCTGATGGTTGCAAAGCATGCAGTGAGGTACCTGAAGGGTACAGTTGAGTATGGGCTCAAGTATGAAGCGAATCAGAAGACTAACCTAGAGGGTTATGTGGATTCGTATTGGGAAGGTAGTTCCATTGATAGGAAGAGAACTTAGAGGTGTTGTTGTAATGTACCAAATTTGGGATTGGGTCACAATGGCCAAATCACATTTTCCATATTCATCAAAGTTTTCAAATGGATGCTAAAAGTCAAATAATTGCCAAGGAGGAAAATCACTAGTTTCCTAGGTTCGAGGTGGAAGCTTTGAGATTTGGAATAAGGGGGATAATAAATGATGTTTAGACATTATAAAGGGATAAATTTTTAATAATTTATATTATTAAATAAATACAAGAGAAAATGGAAGTGGCAATAGAGCATGAAGACACATGGAGACTATGGGGCCCACACTAGCTAGAATTCCTATGTTAAATGGCATCTTTCTCTTGGAAATTTGAATATATGGGAAGTATAATGTTTTTGTATGGATTATAATGTTAATATACTTGTCCATATACTTCTGAGGTCTAATTTGGTATGAATTGTAACTTACATGGGAGAGAAAGAGCCAAATGGGAGTTTCATGGACACTTGGCTAGATTCCCCTTACATTTATGACAACTATGACACCAATGATGGAGATTATATGATAGATATGACACAAGTCAGATCTGAAGGCTAAAATACTAAAATACTGACATGTCAGGCCTGAATAGAGCATTTTGGAGGTCGAAATTGGGAGTTGGAGAAGGCCAAGTGGCTCCTACTCAAATTTGGGAGAAGAGGGAAGGTGAAGAGAGAGGTCACATGGCATAGCATGAGTATCCACACCAATTCGACTTGGATTTGGTTTATGGATGGATTTGGAACCTTATAATACCAATAATTTTTATAAAATATAGGGATAATCCATGACAATAGGATTTTTTTCATTTGTGAAATTGTCATTTGTGAATTGTGAGAGCTAGGGGATGACTAGTTTTCTTGCTTAAACCAATTTCGAGGGTGAAAGATTCCCATCCTAGTTGGTGTTTGGAGTGGCCACTCAGGTATTTAATGGAGATTTAATGGAGTATTATTTTCAGGTGTAAGCCATAGTAAATAATGTGTATTCTTCTATTTCAGTACTCTCTCTCAACTATTTCCAGTTTTCACACCATATTCATGCCAATGGAGGGATTGCACTTTGGGTGATCTATTGATCTCTTTGGGGAATATTATAAGGCACATTATATTATGTTTTGATTTATATCCTCTGTATTTCATGTTCATAATACTCTCAGGTTGAAATACCCAGAATAATTCATGTAAAAATGTTGAACAATGAAGAAATAGTGTCATTTCCCCACTATCTTGTTGTGAACGCTTGTAATGCTGATGATTTCGAATTGGGAGAGACTTTAATTGTCCATTTATAATTGGAATCAGTTAAATATTCTATTTTATTCATTCTCATAAATTTTCAAGTCTAAATTCCCAATATTTGTATGTCAAAATGACTTTTAATGAGCAAACAATGACGATTTCCACTCCATTTTGAGATATGCCATGGTAATGCTTATTATTTTGAATGGAAGAATGTAATATGATAAATTTATGATGTATGGAATGTAATTAATTATTATTTCAAGTCTCATGTTCATTACTTAATCATTGGAATCCATTTTACTCATTTTTATTCCATTGGGAAAAGATTTGGTGCATTTTCCCCAAGGGTCGAAATTGTGACTTGGGAGTTGTTTTGGAAAGAGTAATAAAAGAATGTATAAAATGAAACATGATGCATATGAGAATTTTAAAATTTCCCTTACACATACCCAGCCTATTTTCATAAATTCAAGTGACTTTGGTATCATTTGTGAAGACATTTCCGGCAATTACCCAAGGGGAATTGGAGCCCCAAATTGTTAGTAAAGGATCCTACTTTGAGCAGAACATTAAACAAGTTTGTAGATGTAATTGGGAGGTAAAAAAAATACATGAGAATTATATTTAAGTTATATTATCATTCATGTACCTTCATATAAAATTTGGAAGCATTTGAGTCAATTTGGAGGTCTAGACATCCAAACTAGTCAAGAGCCAAAATTGACAAAAAATTGGAAAATTGCGCATTTTAATAAAATCCCAAAAAGGGAACATTACAGTGGTATTAGAGCATGGTATTGGAACCTATTGAAGTTATGTATGGTACATATTAATTGAAGAAATTCATTAATCCATGTGGTGATGATATGTCCAGGAAGGTTAATCAAGCATTCAAATTGGCACATAAAACTATTCATTGTGAAGACCTTAATGATTGGTTGAAGGAATTTATAAAAAATAATTCAAATAAGAAATCATCAAGGAATAATAATCAATGCACAAGTAGGGAGAAGACAAAGGAGCTACAAATTTCTGTGGGTGGTGAAGAAGAAAAGGCATTACATGAAGAGAATTGAAATTCACTCCCAAATGACTTTGAAAAAGATGAGGAAACATCACATGAGAAGGAAGAAGAGTACCTTGAAACTATTGAATATCATTCTGAAACAAATTCTACTATGGACATATAGATCATTTTTTAAAGTGTTGCTGCAAGCCAAACTTCCATTAAACCTGAAAATGAATACCTTGTAGTAGTTGAAGAAGAAATATGATCAACTTCCCCATCACCACTTGAGATTCGTGAAGTTGGTCCAAGCAAGAAGGAAGAAGATGAGGATGTTAATTTGAAAGAGCCTCATTTTCTTGAAGGGTCCTTAAATATGAATGAAAATAAGATCCAAGAGGCCCTTATCATACTACATGACACTCAAGCATTGGTATCAAATTATTTTTGGAGAGCTACTTCTTTGGAGGAGCCATCCTTCCTTGAAGACATGGAGAAGATCCAAAGAGGAATGTGCAACATCAAAGGTAATTTCATGTCTTTGATTTTTGATATAAAAAATATCATTGAGATTAGTGAATGTTTACATAAATACTACTTGAAGAATAATGAATTCATTCATAAGCTCACAATTCAGAATGAGCAACTTATTGAAAAGTTGCAAGACACTTATTTTTCCTCCTATGTTTCATATTGTCAAATGGTAGATTGTTTGGAGGATTCTCATGACATGGTGGATCATGAGAAATTTGGAATTTGAATGTACTTGATGTATTTTAATATGTGCTTGAAGAGATATAAACACTTGATGTGGTTGGAGAGGAACTTGAATTGTATCTTGATGAAGGGTATGCAATTTTTAAAGAAGAACATGATTCCTCTACATTGGAACCAATCTATGACAAAGGTTTCACACTCTTGAAGGAGATGCATAATCCTAACCCTATGGATCCTTCACATTATGACAATTTTTCACTTAATGATAATTTTGGTGAGTTGGTTCTTTCTCCTACATCCTACACTTCTAAATTTTGCAGCAGTCATCCTAATGAAGTATGGGTGAAAGGTTTCTTTTTGATGGTGCCACATGAAGAGCATGGACATTCTATTTCTCCTTTTGATGATGTAATTATTAGAGAACCATATTATTTACATTTTCAGAAGAATCCTTGTTTACATTATGATTATACACATCTACATGGGTGCACCTATGATGTTCACTTGAGTCACTTGGAGACTCATGATTTTCCTTGCTCCTTGCCTAGTCTATTTGATGTTGGAGGAACTTCATCACACACTTGGGTGAAGAGATATGTGATTGAATAAAATTGTTATTGGAAGAAAAATCCTCTGTTATTTCATGATGATATACATATTCATGGGTGTATTGATGAGACTTCTTTGATCCACTTGAAGTCTTCATTTTTTATTTGCTCATTATTTGGTTCAGATTTTGGTGGAGGTTCTTCATTCACTCCTTGGATGAAAGAACACATGGCTGATTATATTGATGCACATTATATATATTTGGAGCAGAATTGTGGGACATGGGATCCTCACCTATGTCATTGTAGCAGATTTGATTGGTCACTTGAAGCTTGTATGCACTTGGCAAATGGTAGACTACTCATTGGGAAGTATAAGAACTTTCATGATTTATTGGTGAGGCACCTCCTTGATGTACATTCTTATTATGTTTTTATATACTTTGATGATATATATTATGCACTCATGATGTTTGGAAGAATACATACAAGAAAATGGGATCCAGGAATTCTCTTTTCAAATGGTATGGGTTGGAGAGCACTCTTAATTATTGGAGTGCAATGCAAGAAATGGGACCCTGGTATAGTTTTTAGTCTGATTTATTTCAAATTCTTTGGGAAACATGCAGTACGGCAGATGGATTCCCCACTTAATAAGGTGATGTTAATCAGACTAGTGCAGCAACAAGCATGGTGGTTCCTCACTGAAATATTCATGGAATCTCAAAGACTCAAAGTGGGAAGCTTAGTGGCAACTTCAAAGAATCATATAGAAAGCAGGTTCTTCAACAACCATGTTTGAAATTTCTTGAGGACAAGAAATATTGGGAAGGAAGGATTTGTAATGTCCCAAATTTGGCATTGGGTCACAATGGCCAAATCACATTTTCCATATTCATGAAAGTTGTCAAATGGATGCTAAAAGTCAAATAATTGCCAAGGAAAATCACTAGTTTCCTAGGTCGGGGGTGGAAACTTTGAGATTTGGAATAAGGGGGATAATAAATGATGTTTAGACATTATAAGGGGATAAATATTTAATAATTGATCTTATTAAATAAATACAAGATAAAATGAAAGTGTAAATAGAGCATGAAGACACATGGAGACTATGGGGCCCACACTAGCTAGAATTCCTATGTTAAATGGTATCTTTCTCTTGTAAATTTGAATATATGGGAAGTATAATGTTTTTGTATGGATTATAATGTTAATATACTTATTCATATACTTCTTAGGTCTAATTTGGTATTAATTGTAACTTACATGGGAGAGGAAGAGCCAAATGGGAAATTCATGGCCACTTGGGTAGATTCCCCTTACATTTCTCACAGCTATGACACCAATGATGGAGATTCTATGATAGTTATGACCCAAGTCAGATATGAATCCTGAAATACAGACATACTGACATGTAATTCCTGAATAGAGCATCTTGGAGGTCGAAATTGGGAGTTGGAGAAGGCCAAGAGGCTCCTACTCAAATTTGGGAGAAGAGGAAAGGTGAAGAGAGAGGCCACATGGCATAGCATGAGCAGCCACACCAATTCTACTTGGATTTGTAACATTAGAATACCAATAATGTTTATAAAATACATAGATAATCCATTATAATATGCTTTTTCTCATTTGTGAATTGTTAGAGCTAGGGGATGACTAGTTTTCTTACTTAAGCCAATTTCGAGGGTGAAAGATTCACATCCTAGTTGGTGTTTGGAGAGGTCACTTAGGTATTTCATGGATATTTAATGGATTTTTATTTGCAGGTTTTATCTACAGGAAATAATGTGGATTCTTCTATTGCAGCACTCTCTCTCAACTATTTCCAGTTTTCACACCATATTCATGCCAATAGAGGGATTGCGCTTTGGGTGAGCTATTGATATATTTGGGGAATATTATAATGCTAATTATCTTATTTTATGATGTATATTCTCTTTATTTCATGTTTATAAGACTCTCAGGTTGAAATACCCAAAATAATTCATGTAAAAATGTTGAACAATGAAGAAATAGTGTCATTTCCCCACTATCTTGTGGTGAACCATTGTAATGCTGATGATTTCGAATTGGGAGAGCCTTTAATTATCTATTTATGATTATAATCAGTTAAATATTCTCTATTATTCATTATCAGAAAGTTTCAAGTCGAAATTCCCAAGAGTTGTATGTCAAAATGACTTTTAATGACCAAACAATGATCATTTCCACTCCATTTTGATATATGCCATGGTAATGCTTATTATTTTGAATGGAGGAATGTATATCTGATAAATGTATGATGCAGGGACTGTAATTATTGTGTATTTCAAGTCTAATTTTCATTACTTAAGCATTGGAATCCATTTTACTCATTTTTATTGCATTGGAAGAAGATTTTGTGCATTTTCCCCAAGGGTCGAAATTGTGACTTGGGAGTAGTTTTGGAAAGATTCATAAAAGACTGTATAAAATGAACCATGATGCATATGAGACTCTGAAAATGTCCCTTACACATACCTAGACTCTATTTATAAATTCAATTGACTTTGGGATCATTTGTGAAGCCATTTCCGTCAATGACATAAGGGGGAATTGGAGCCCCAATTTGCTAGGAAAGGATCCTACTTTGAACAGAACATTAAACAAGTTTGTAGATGTAATTGGGAGGTAAAAAAACATACATGAGCATGATATTTAATTTATATTATCATTCATGTACCTTTAGAGAAAATTTGTAAGCATTTGGGTCAATTTGGAGTTCTAGACATCCAAACTAATCAAGAGCCAAAATTGAGAAAAAAATGGAAAATTGTGCATTTTGATAAAATCCAAAAAAGGGAACATTACAGTTGCCTCAGTATGGGATTAGGTGTGATATCTTGTTTTATCAAGAAGAGGTCCTGCATGGCACTGAGAATAGTCATGGAAAAATATGTCGCCACTTGCTCGACTATTTGGGATGTAGTATGTTTCTTCTGAAAAATACTATTTTTGTATGATGTGGAGAGGAGCAGTGAAGTTCCAGTATGTGATCTAGATTGAGATCTCTTGAAAGATGTATTTCTAGGATGATGATGATGATGATGATGATAATGATAACGATGATGATGTACAATGATGGTGATTATGATGATGAGGATGATGATAATGATGATAGGGGGATGATGAATATGATAATGATGATGAGGATGACTATGATGACGATGATCCTGATATTAGTGTAGTAGCTCAGCCTCCTTTTAGAATGCATTTTTGGCACTTGTTTTGATATGATGGAAAATAAACTTCTTCACGAATTAGTGATCCCTTGAGTTCCTCATGCGATAAGTCGTCTTGGTTCATCTTGTGCTCTCTTTAGTCTTTCCTGATGTCCCAGGGGGTAATATGTTGATCAATTGAGATTTTGTTCTTGAATATAGTGAATCTATTATATAAACGATTCTGAAATGGTGTTTTAAAAGTAATGGGGGTGATTAAAATTCCAATACTTTAGTCGTCGTGACTCGTGAGTTTATTTTCATGTGAACGTTGTTCATCGATGTCTGCAAATGTATGGTCCATAGAATAGAACAGATCATCTGGTACCATAAATATTCAAACAAGTGTGTGGCCATCAGAGTAATGAGTGTTTATATGTGTATTAAATATTTCGATGGTTTTCAAGATTTAGTAATAATATTTTTCCCATTTTCAAGATTTAGTAATCAGTATTTATAGTAATCCATTTGATAGTCCATCCAGCGTGGCCCCTCTGACATCACATCTATAAAATTTGAAAGACGAAGGATTTTGTAGAGTCGACGGATCCCGATGATTTTTTCTTTAATATTGCTAGAAGCGGTCAATTTCAATTGCTCATGGAACTCGCGTCTAGGATTTTGATGTGTCAACTTGCACAAGCACTCTCTGCATTTTTCTCAGTACATGATTGATGCCTTATTAACAGAGCTTTATTTATCCCGTTATTTATATATAACAAGCAACCACTCCATGTTTGATTCGAGGATGATGACAATGATGATGAGGAGGATGATGACTATGATGATGATGAAAAGGATGACTATGATGACATTGATTATGATGATGATTACGATGATGATGACTAGGATGGGGATGATGTTTTGTGTTGGATTCCTCCCTTACCATCCACTAGCCATAGGTAATGATCCTAAGACCTTATAATGGCACCGATGGGCATAAGAAGAAATTAGTGGAAATACTCGTACATGTGTGAATACCAGGACATTATTGAAGAACCTTAGTTATTAAATGGGATAAATGTTACTAAGTAAATGATGTAAATGTTAGGTAGGAGTGTGTGTGTGTCTCATTGTGTGTATGCATTGATGCACACGCACGCTCTTATACATGTGTGCGCACACCTATTACTAGTTAAAAACATAGAGATCTGGATTCCCAGGATCGCTAACAATTTTGACGGGTTTTCTACATCTTTTCATGCATTTTATGCTTCTAAACTCTACAATTTGGCTCACACTCAATCATCACTCTTTGATCTATTGGATAGAATATCACTCTTGGAATATAACAAACATATTCAGTGGTCTTGTAAGTTAGTGGATACATTCAAACCAGAAGTTTTCATTGCAAGAAGAGATCATTTTGAATAGGTATGGTGAATTGTAAATAATTGTTTTCATTCACAAGATTTTAGATCATTTCATTGATTTATGTTTTATCATATTCCTACAAAAATATATCTCTCATGGACAACATTTAATTTCACAAGAATAATTCCCAACTTCACATCTGAACAAGTCTCATATTCTCCATACAAGATGAAGTATGCAATGTTAACTAATTTACATTTGCACATGAATATATTTTGATTTAACACAATGATGTCATAGATGAAGTTATCTCTTAAGACTCTTCAATTTAAGAAAAAACCTTTGAAGTAATCACAGGAGAGGGTCCATACTGAATAGTTCACCAAGTTGTCCATATTCTCTATACAAGATGAAGTATGCAATGTAGACATATATTCATTTGCACATGAATACATTTTGATTTCCCACAAGGATGGCATAGATGAGGCTCTCTATTGAGACTCTTCAATTTATATAAAAAAGTTGGAAGCAATAATGGGAGAGGTTCCATATTGAATAGTTCACCAACTTGTCCATTCTCTCCTCTTCATGCTAGATTTATCATAACATGCCATTGAGCTTGACAGGGATGCCTCTACCTCAATGATTTCTCCTCTTTTCAAGGGATTTGCGAACTACTCCATTGTGTAATTAGTCAATATTTTCTCTTAATAGTTAACTTGTACCTTAATGATTGTAATTATTCTGAAGACATCCAAACAACAACTTGTGTCTCCCCTCACAACTAATGTGGCATATTATGTGTAATGTAATCTCGTCCGAAGGTGTTGGAAATGAAGAATATTTTGTTGATGTATTTGTAACTTCAAAATGTATTCACTTGTATATCTTATATTGTACCTTGATGTTCCTATTGGGAGAATCATTGTATTTCATTTTACCCCGATGTTCCTATCGGGAGATTCATTAATATAATAAAGTCATGTAAATTCAATGAGGCTAACCCTCTGTTGTAAGTCAGGGAAATAGTCCCCACAATTGAGTTGAGGTTATCCCTCCTTGTTAATAAGGGGTGAAAGTCCCCATAGTTGAGGGGCACTAGGTTTATTAGACTCTCCTAGAGATGTCATCCCTGGTAAGTAATTGTCAAGTTGAAAACTAGTATAAATAGAGAGTAAGACTCTCTATTTGTCACATACACTCACTCAACTGAGGCGCATGAGTGAGAGAGGAAGTGCTCACACAACTGAGAGAGAGAATAGCTTTTGGAGATCATCTTTTCTATATTTTGGTTTTATTGTTTCCATTGGTGCTCATTCTATCTCTAAGAAAGTTGCGGGGTTTTCTCCTTTATGGTTTCCTCGAGGAAAATTATTTGTGTCTTTTGTCTCTTGTGATTATTGTTGTGCATATTAGTCTCTTAGATAAGATCCTAAGATCATATTTCTTAAATGATAAAAATCTAACATATTTCACTCGTTTTCTTTTCACTTCCAATACATTTTTAACACAAAGGAAGTCATAATCCTATAGCTGTAATACTTGCAAACTTGACTCTCTTTACCTTGACTCAAATAGAGTATAGAAATGAAAATTTAGTTCAAACATAAAGAGAAATCTTCAATCAACATTTATGTATCAATGGAAATAATTACCATGCTAGCATCTCTATAATTTAGTTAATTATGTTGGAACGCATCATGTTTCTTGTATAATGGAGCTGATACCTTATTTGTTTCTTATTATGTAGGGGTAGACCTCATAGTTTTGATAAAGAAACTCTTGGAGATGGGAAACTCACATAACAGAGCAAGAAAAGCTAGAAGAAATATTCCCATTGAAAAGGAAAATGAGGTAAGAGAAAAGGACATTTGGAAATGGAGAGAGTGAGACATGGTCCAAACATTTCCACTGATACTGTGATCGATCCTAAAAGATTTGATGACATAACAACCTCTACTTCAGAACCACAAGTGAAGCAGTTGCGTCCAACAGACCCAAATCAAATTCCAACATCAACACAGCATCCAACCAACAATCCATCAACGAGCCATGTTGAATCTCTTGAAGACATCGGTATATTGAGAGATGTTGAGTTTCAAGCATTGGACCTATGAGCAATGATTAATTTGAAATCTCTCTAAGGAGACCACAACCATGTTGATCACACTCCCAATATGGATCAACATGTGAATGAAGCACCACAACAAATAAGTCCTGGTATTTGTAGCTCATGTCCACCTTCCCTACCTCCACTGTCTCCTGCAAGAAAACGAACTCCTAGACGTATCCATGTGGATGAAAGTTGTCTGTCAGGCCTTGAAGGTAAGTTTCCCAAAACCACTATTGATTGGCAATGTAGAAAATTAATGAAGCAATATTTTGAATCCAAAGGCGATGCAGGTAAATGTCAATTATTACTATGTTTGTTAAAGTCAAATTGTTTAGTTGTTGTTAGGATAATTCTAGGCATAAATATGGTTAGAAGTTCAGAGGCTAACAATCATATTGTTAGAATTATCCAATTTGATTTTAATGTGCTTGGGAATATGTCTGTTTTTAGAAATATACAATTGCCTCCTTTCACACACATCTCACATACTTATATTAAATATAAAAAATGTTAAGAAGTACTATGTTATAAGAGAAAATCTTCATACTTTAGGTGTAAAATATTGTTGGGCTTTTGTCGGCAGATTTCCTCATCTAGATATGAAGCTAATTGATGTTGTTAAGGACTTAGTAAAAAAGCTCTGGCATGAGCATACCAGACCTTTGTCTAAACAAAGAGATGTGATAAAGCTGAGAAAAGGCTCTATTGAACATGAACCCCACATCAAACACTTCCTTGACACAACACAGACTGAACTCTTTGAGAGATTTAGGAATGAGCACACACAATTGAACCTAGGCCAAAGGTCCTTTAGAAATTCAAACCATGGTACGTTCATATATGCATTGATCAAAACACATGCTATTGTAGATACCGTGTAGAATATGAATATTTTATGACATGTATAAACATATATTTTGTGATTTGCATACTAACCTTGAGCAGGGCTACAATGAATCCATAATACCACTTAATGCAATGAGAGATTTTATTGTCGCCATCATGTGTCCAAGGCATGAAGGACAAAAATACTATGGAAAATCATGTCTATATGGGAATTGTTCTAGGTGCAGTGGATTTTATCTTTTGAACTGTTGCATTCATGGAAGCGATGAGCATCAATTTGGAAATATGAGCATGGAGATGCAGAGCTTCAAGTACACAACCTATCAATCAGATAGTGCGAAGGAAAGTAAAATTATTGCATTGGTGAAGTCACAGGTGCAAATGATTATTGCATGTTTTTCCTCTTACACGTTCAGTTTCTACATATACATTCTTTAAAAGCCACATTCTAATATGACCCTTGTTTTAATGGAAACAAGTACGGGTATGTGATTTTTTTACGGACTTCTACAAGAAAACCGAGAAGCATGTTCAACATGTGCATGTAGCGCAATCGCATGATGAGCAGTATAGAAAATGTAGGGACAAATTTACCATAGGGACCATATTGTAAATTATGGATTTTGCAAAAAACTACACCCTTCAGCCACAAAATGAAATTCATAGTCAATACTACCATTCTGACCAAGTCAGCATCATGGTACATATTGTGTATAGGCATGGCCCTGAGAGAAGCATTAAGAACATGATACTACAGAAGGAGACAAACTTTTACATAAGTGAGGATAGATTCCATCATCTACATTATCTGCAACATTGTTTTCAAATTTTCTATGATCAGCTAAAGGAGGGAGATATACATATGGATCAACATTGGATATTCTCAGATGGTTGTGCATGCCAGTTCAAAAATTTCTGAGTCTTCCAATGGATGAGTATATTAAATAATATTTATAATGTGCTACATATATGGAACTACTTTCAGAATGGGAATGACAAAGGTGAGCATGACAGGGTCGGTGCATGCATCAAGACCGCACTATGAAGGGAGGAGACGAGGTTTACCAAAAACCCCCATATCAAATATGCAGAATCCATAGTTCAATGGTGTTCTACAACAATGTCAGACCGAACTAAAGTGAAACATAAATCAACAAGGGTAGGAAGGCTAGTTAACAATTTTTCGCATGCTGTTGACATAGATCGATCTCATTCCTATAGTTGCGGCATAGTACAAGGAAAACATGGATTTCATTCGGTTTGAAGCTAAAAAAAAACCCTATTTGAAATATGGATGCAAAAAATTGCTTGATTTTTCAGCCCTTGTAGAAGTGGTGAATGGGGGGTATGCCACCTAGGACATAATCCCATGCCATGATCCCAATAGAGCTGATGGTTTTTCCATCATATCCTGAGTCAATGTTCTATGGTGAGTTGCAGTAGGCCTGTTGAAGCCATTCAAGGACGCCTCGGCCAATTCAAGGTTGGGGTCCCCATACCAGACTGGGCAGTGATTTCCAAATCTATCGGCTCATGTAGGTGTGTTTAGGAATGGATTCCATGGGTACGCCACCCCCGACTTCCCAACATATGGTTTTGCAGGGTCGGTACATCGTTGCAAGGGTTGCATGGACCCCATGAGGGCAAAACCCTAGTTTTCAAAATCTGGCTTGGAGGCATGCCCGGGCCGTGCAGAATCAGGTGGGAGGCCACCCTAGCCATAATCCCATGCCACAATCCCAATAGAACTGATGTTTCATCCATCATATCTATGGTCAACTTTCTATGGTGAGTTGCAGTAGGCCTGCGAAAGCCGTTCAAAGACACCTGACCAATTCAAGGTCGGGGTCCAAAAACCAAATCAGGTGGTGATTTTTTATTTCTTTAGCTCCTATGGGTTTTTTTTGGCATGGATTCCATGGGAAAGCCACCCTCAGTAGCTTGACACAGGGTTTTGCAGGGACAGTGCACCATTGTCAGGGTTGAATGGACCCCATTTTCATGCGACTTTCAACTCGACATAACTTGACAACCGGAGGTCGGATCAATGATCCATTGAATCCATTGGTCTCCTAGAATGCCATTACCTCTAGTGGGACCTCTCCACCATGTGTGCATGACCCAATAAGTGCATTGTGCATCTGTTTCGTAAACTAGGGTTTTGCTCAATTTGCATCAATACAACTCTTGCATTGGTGGATCAACTCTGCAAAACCCTCCACAATTCCAGTCTTGGTTTTGTTTCCATATAGACATTTTCCATAAAAAAAATTTGGATCCAATGGCATGCAATCTTTCTAGTCCATTTGGTTTTTCGCTCCCAGACCGAGAGTGACTAAGTGTCTGTGGACTACATTTTCATGCAACTTTCAACTTGACATAACTTGGAAACCAGAGATCTGATTGACGAGTCATCAAGTCTGCTAGTATACTAGAATGCCTTTAACTCTAGTGGGCCCTCTCCACCGCATTTTCATGGACTAGAGAGTTCATTGTGCATCGATTTCATAAACTTTGTTTTTTCTCAGTTTTCTTCAATGCAACTCTCACATTGGTGGGTCAACTCTGCAAAAAAATCCACCATGCCAGTATTGGTAGTGTTTGGATATCAAAATTCACCATAAACACTTGTTGAATCCAATGTCATGCAATCTTGATCCTCCGTTTGGTTTTTCGCTCCAAGACCGACAGTGACCAAGTGTCCCTGAATGACATTTTCATGTGACTTTCAACTCGACATAACATGACAAATGGAGGTCGGATCAATGAGACATCAAATTCGTTGGTCTCTTGGCATGCCATTACCTATAATGGGCCCTCTCCACTACATTTTCATAGACCAGTAAATTTATTGTGCATCAGTTTTGTAAACTAGGGTTTTTCTCAGTTTCCTTGAATGTTGTCCAAATATTGTGTACTTCCAGATTTGAATTTCAACTTATATTATCTTCATGATCGGGTATATTCTAACACTAGTTATGAATTCTAATTTGGAAAAAAGTTGGGTTGAATTTGTTAGGTGATTTAACACATATCTTGAAAATAATTTTTTTAACATATATCTTGAAAATAAAAGGGTAGATTTATTGATGGTTTAATTTGTTGTAATAAGAGATTCTGGATATGTTATATGCTTGGAAAGAGTGCCCTAAGGGACGTATCTTTATGGTGTTAATGTACAATTTGAATAGGGCTTATTTTGTTGGGTTTCCTTGTGATATTAGGATGAAGATAAGTGAAATATTGGACCATAGTGACCCCCTTCACACACATGTTGAGGAGAATAAAATGAGCATAGTAACCACCTTGGCATAGATATTGAGGATAATAATTGGAGCATTATAACCACCTCTGACACATATGTCGAGGACCATTGGGGATAAGAATATGTTTTACAAAACTAGAGGAGTAATGCATTGCATGAGGAAAATTGGATATGCATGAGGACACTAGGGTTTATATATGTATGTAGACCTTGGAGAAGGAGATACAATACTAGAGGAATCGATGGTTGTCTTGCATATTTCATAGCTCTTGTTGTGAAGTCAAAGGAGATAGAATTAGGGTTCCAACCCTATAGAAGATACACAGAAAAGAGCTAATGTCTTTGGTGATATTACAGTCCTGTTCTTGTGTGATACATGGAGGTTGATTTTCCATGGAGGTCTTGGTACTTGTGTTGATGCAATAGTCAAAGACCTAGGGTTTGTGTAATCATCCTAGGATAGACATGTTGATGTCAAAACTGGTGCTATACTTCTCTAAAAGGCCATGTGCTTCTATGATGAAAGATGATCAGGGTCTATATACCCTAACGAGGAAAACAATTATAGTGTGGATAACTTAATGACAACAATGATAGTTTGGGGCTATCTTCTCTTATGGTTTCCAAATATATACACATACATATAATATATATACTTATATATAAGAACTGTTTCAATTGTCAAAATATTATGTACTTGGAGATTTGAATTTTAGGTTATATTATCTTTATGATTGGGTAGATTCTAGCATTGGTTAGGCATGCTAATTTGAAATATTTTTGGGTTGAATTTGTTAAGTAAACTTTAATGTGTTTATTTTGTTAGCTATCCTAAGTGCAAACCTTTGGATAGGTCATCATGCAATGGTGTAGGCCATCAAGATGATGACTAAGGAAAATCATATGAAATAAAAGGAACTTGCTCGCCAAAACGACCCTTCAAACCATGATTTTACACCCAAAGAGAACATGTCACTAACAAATGAAGGATGAATAGGGATGATGTGTCTTTTATAGAAGACACATATTCATAAACTTGTTTCATTTTTTATTTGTTAAGGAAGAACAATTTTTATATCTTGGACCTCCTCACATGTTCTTTTTCTTCTGTGATATTTTAGTTTCTCTTATGTAGAACCAATTAGACCATATACCTAAGCTATAAGAGAAAATAACAAAAAAACTGGGGTTTCATGAATTACAAACCATAAACCTAAAAACTAGGGTTTATAAATTTACACATATAACTACAAAATAGGGTTTTATAAAGTAGAAATTCACATGCATAGAGATCATGTGCTATGTTAGTCTTACTTATGTAGAAATACTTAAAGAACCTGCCTAAGCTACATGCATTAATAGAAAAAAAAACTAGGGTTTCATGAACTACAAACCACAAACCTAAAAAATAAGGATTACAATTACCTAGACCATATAACTAATCTATAAGAACAAATGTCAAGAAAGCTATGGTTTCTTGAACTAGAAACCACAAAATTAAAAACTAGGGTTGGAATATTTAGAAGTATAACTACAAACTAGGGTTTATGAACTCAATAGATATATATCATTAGATTTGTTAGTCTCACTTAACTAGAAACTAGTAGAACCATATACCTAGAAGATATATACCTGCACTACAACATAGCTAGGGTTTCATGAACTACATTATATGTAATTTTCCTTACAATTATGCATGTGGTTGAAGCATGTTAGTGGTGTTGATGGGACATTATCATCATATCGTACAAATTCAACCTCTTTTGCAACTGACATACATTGACATAGACCCCAATCAATACACTTTTCATGAAGAGAGGACTATAAAACTAAGAATGATTTCCATCCAAGTCAAAATGATTATGAAAGTCCAAAACACTAATTTCCAGCTTGCCAAAATGAGTGTACAATCCCAAATGCAAGCACTAATGATAAACAAGAGTTGAAATGGAACTTTGAATTAGTGAAAGGTACTGTCAAAACAAAATTATTTCTAGCCAAGCATTTGGCATTATGATAGTCCTATATTTCACTTTTTAGCTTGTCAAGACAAAGTTACAATATTTTAAGTCAACATCAGTGATAAACAATTTTATAAATGCCAATTTTCCAAGCCAATGGGACTCTTAAACCAAATCAAATTTCCAATCTAGTAAAATGTCTTATGACATTCCAAGATGTAATTTCCATTCAAGTAGGAATGATAACAAGTATATTCACTTGGCTTTTGATGACACAATGACTTGCAAGCAATTCAAGGCCTTTTCTTGTCTATTTCCAAGTTAAGGATGTTTATATACCACTGTCAAATTTGTTTAAGTATGGCTGGGAATTATTGTTTAGATACAGTCCCTTTAGGGTGTCTTTGTTCCACTTTAAATTGGGTTATAAAAAAAAATTAGTTGAGGCATTACTAAGTGGGTAAGATAGGAAGGAAAGACAGTGACCTTAGGATATGATAGGTGGGTAAGAAGGCTATTAGGGCTGATGTAAATAGGATATTACAGTCAAGAAGTTAGGGTAAATCAGGATGTGTTAGTGGTGTTCTAGGTCTGTCCAAAATGGATAATACAGTTAGAGATATTATAGAGCCTCTTTCTCCCATAATTTTTTAATGTATGAGTTGTGGAAGATGAGCTATGTTTTACTTATTTCACTATGTTTTATAAAAGGAGTGCTCATGAATCTATAACCCTAGCTTATGTGAAGTAATCCATGCTTAATATTTGAAGTATTTCATTTGATTGGTCTAATAAAGAATATGTGACATATGACTACAATCCTAGGCACGCTAATATACAAACAAAAAGGTACTTTGTAAGAGGCCACAAGAGATGGTTAGGTAGGGTTGTTTTTAGGGTTTCCCTCCTAGGTTTAGGGTTTCATCATTGATTCTAAAACCTTGTTTATGCATGCTAACCCCAAAACACTGTTTGGGTCATGGTTTCCTCATTGATTATAAATACTAGGTTATGCATGCTAACCTTTAAAATTTAGTTAGGGTTAGTTTTTCCTTGTTGATTCTAAACCCTAGGTTATGCATGCTAACCCTTAAATTGTTAAAATTTTCAAAAGTACAATATATCGTTAAAATTACAAGTGCTGAAAAATAGCATAACAAATATGTATGTATTCAATAAGAGTAAGCAATGTCAACTTCATCTTCAAATGATATGAATTGCCAAATTTATCAAAACCAATGTTTTCCAAGTAGATGTAACAAATGAAAGCCAACAACAATAATGTTCAATATGATTATGAGCTCATCAATACTATGAAATTTCAGGTCAATCAAATGGTAAGAGAAGATCATTCCAATATCAATATCTAGCTTGCAAAATGAGACAATAATTACTATGTAAATACCAAAGGAAAACAAGTGCTTTCTATTGTAATTTGGACAATGAATAAGACTTTAGGTGTTAGTATGTTGGTTCAATATGAGTTAGGATTCGTCAACAATAAGTATTGCAAGCGCATCAACTGTAAACTACTACTGCATTCAACATAATGTATGAAAATCTGTAATAAAAGGAAAAGTAATATAAAAAAATGAAAATTGATATATTAATATACACAAATTTCCAATCATATACAGTACTAGTAAAAAATGGAACATAGTTCCCAATGTCTATACAATGGAAACTCGTGTCGTAAACAAAATATGGCAACTTGTGCCCTATACAAAATATGGCAACTCATGCCAAAATACCACATCCTGGCTAGGGTACATAGGAGGGTCTCTCAACCCTCCTGCACACCTTGAGAGCTCCCAGGTCAACCTCCAAAATTGATCTTCCTCTTCTTCAAGCTAGAGGAAGCTTGGTTCTTTTGTTCGCTTCAACCACCTCCCCTTGGGATCTGAAATGAAAACAATCAAATGTCAACTCCTACAGAAAATTATACAAGTATAAAACACAATTTAAAAATCAAAATTATGTTTTCAAATATTAAATAGCTCACCTCAGATGACAACATAAGTGGTGAGCAGGATACCCTCCTCCATGATCCGAGTCTCTCAGCAATTCCACCCTACAACATTTAAGTAGTAAGATAACTCATGCAATGTATTGCCTTTGTTAAATTTAGTTGATATTACATGATATTTTCATAAACTAAATAATCTCACCATGAACACAACAGGCTGGTCCTGGGGGCTGGTAGGTGTAGCAATCGGCTGGTCCTTAGGGGTGGTAGGTGCAGCTTGGGATACACAAGCTGCTCTGATGCTAGGGTGGATGGCATAGCAGAGGATGTAGCCACATTGACATTGGATACAAAACTAGGGGAAAGCTTGGAGAGGGCATGGATTGGAGTGGGAGAAGTGGTGATGTATGACAATAAACCCCAACTAGATGTAGAAGGGAATGGGCCACCCTAGAAGAGGAAAAAAGGGTGGTGGGAGAATATGGGGGATGGGGCTAAGGTATAGGATGGGGTGGAGGGATGGGTGAATGTGGATGGATGGTGTTTCATGGTCGGAGTGGGGAGGGTGGAAACATGGGACATTGTAAGGGAGGGGGTTTATGGGTGGGGTGGGGGGGAGTGAGAGAAGGATGTGACAAAGACGGAGGAGATGGATGGAATTGTGGTGGAGGATGGGTGGGGAGGGGGGGAGTGAGAGAAGTCTATGGTGAAGAAGGGGGATATGGATGGACATGTGGTGGTGGATGGGAGGCAAGAAATGGATGGAACATGGTGGGGAGGGATGCAGGGAAAGGGACATGTATTATGGGGGCTACACCTAGCATATATGGTGGGAAAAAGGTAGTTGATGGAGAGATAGTGACACCGACGTTCCTATGTACTCGAACCTGCATACATATTCATGGCCTCGTATATTAGTACATAAAAAATATAACTATACAAATCTAAGCCATCAAAACTAAAATTAAATTTATACTTTATTACAAGATACCTGCTCACAAGGGGATCTATTGATCCCAGCGAGGATGGATGGTTGCTCACTCCTATGGAAACCTGTTCATTTGCACAAAAATATTTAGATTCAATTACTAAATATTAACTACGATTCAAGCTTCTTCTTGTGAGCATTCCTCCCACAGCCTATTGAAAGTGATTAACTTTATTCTAGCACAAATTCCTTCAATATAGGAGTCCCATGAACTAGGGAGACCATTTAAGGTGGTCATCACAACTTCTCTATTCTCTACGTCTTCTCCCACATATTCAAGTTGTTCCTTTATTTGAGATACCCTTGTAAAGTATGACTGTATGGTATCCACATTTTGGATATTTACATTCTTCAACTAGTTTCATAAAGTCATCTTTTGATTTATATTCTTTCGTTCAACTAGCTTGGTCAAGGAATCAAACATCTCTTTAGGTGTCTTTAAGGAAGACGCATGTGGTATAAGGTGATCCTTAATAGAATCAGAAATAATCCTCTTGGACTTGACCAATTTCTTCTTATGTAAGGATTTATCCTCATCTCCCTTTGGAACTGGAACTTCTTCATTTATGTAGGTGTCCAATTCATTCTCTTCAAGAATTAGTGAAATCTTGTACTTCCATGCTTAGAATTAATCGAATCCTTCAATCTTCTCCTCAATATTGGTGTTGCGATACATATTTAATGAGAACCTCAAATGGAAATAAAAAATATTTAGATATTACCAATTTGAGATGCCCGGACTAGATCTAAAGTTGGTTTTCTGGTCCAGAGTCAAATTAGGGTTTGACTTTCCTAAAGTGTTTCCCAACCAAAAATTCCAATCTTTGTCTCAAAATTTCTATTTTGAGGAGGATAACAATCCTATGCTGACTGCACTCCAAAATTCCACTTCTATGAAAAACCCTAATTTCCTACAATAGTAACATGCCCAAAAATGAAAATGCCCAAAATTAGATTTTTCTTCGACAAGAATATGAACCCTACTAAGGACATTTATCCTAGCATCATTTCCTTGATTATATATGGAGAGAGAGCCAAAAATTAAGAAGCCCTAGTTTCTGCAGCTACACTATGCCTTCTTCTCAATTTGGCTTTGATACCATGTTAGATTTTTACAGTTTATTCAACATGATCTAGGATCTTATCTCAGAGAATAACATGCATAGAAATAATCGCAAGAGATAAGAGACACAAATAATTTTCCTCGAAGAAACCATAAAGACGAAAACCTCGTAACTTCCTTAGAGATAGAATGAGCACTCGTAGAAAAAGTAAAACCCAAAAGTATAAAGATGATCTTCAACATCTTCTCTCTCTCCCTTGTGCAAGCTTGTCCTCTCTCTCTCATGTGCACTTGATGAGTGAGTGTGGGTGTTAAAATAGAGAGTCGCTCTCTCTATTTATACCTATTTTCCACTTGAATTTTTCTCCTATTGGGACGAATTCTCTAGGAGACTCTAATAACCCAATTACCACTTATTTTTGGTGACTAATGCCCCAACATACAAAGAAAAGTTAAACTCATTGAATTTACATGACTCAAGTACAATGAAAACTATCTTGATCGGAGGAATGAACATATCTATTGGAGGTAGAATAATAAAATACAAATACAATATAAAATATACAAGTGAATATCTTTCAAAGTTACAATTACATTAACATAAACTAGTAGCTAGGTTAAAATGTTTAGCAACTTGTGTGATAGGTTATAGACGTGTTCCAACATCTTAAAGCGTAGGATATGTCATTATTTTCCTGCACTATATCCTGGTAACTGTGTGGTTATTCCATGTACTAGTCGATATATTGAACGACTTTTCACATAATTTTACAGTATATATAAAGGTTTTTCCTGTGCTCAATGGTATATAGGAAGGACCCTTTCAAACAGTTGTGCATCAGAAAACACATCTATGGATTTGATATCCTACATACCATGTGGATATTGGGAAAATCATATAGTATCCTAAAACTATATAATTCAACCCATCGGTTCTCTTGTTCAAGAAATACACCAAGAACAAAACTCATGGAGCTACTTACGCATGTGCTCTCAAGTAGCTGAGTTATATGATTAAGGATATGTTCCTAATATTTCATGATTATTGTATGGAAAAATAGGTTGAGTATAACTATTTGACCCTACAATATATTGTGAGTTGCGATGACTTGACACTCCTGTGTGGATTTGAATTTTTACCTCACGTGTCACCTAAGTTTACTTGTTTCCTTTAGAGTGAGAAGTTTTTTATTTGTGTGGAATTTATAGGTTCTTAGAGAGTATAGAGATGGAAAACACTCATGGGACTACCAACCAAGAGATCCTTTTTCATGGTATGTCTTTTGTTTTTCATGTAATGGAAAGTTTGGTCTCCAATCATGGCCATGTTGATCCTTACCGAATTGACTATAGGACTACCTATATGGTTATTCTCCATTCACGTTATCCCATGTGCACTGATTTTTTCAACTTAGATTTCTCCAACAAAATAGTATCAACTTTAGGTTGTTCCTTCTCCTTCTTCCTCAGATGTTGAATCCACTTCCCTTTCTTCCTCTTCACTTGCTGAAAGTCATGACACTGGTAAATAAGTGGATAAGAAGAAGAAGAAGAAAAGGAAGGTTAAGAAGAAGAACACCAAGCATAACGTCAAAGCTCCAACCTATGACCATCATCATGCAAACCAACTAGCCACTCATCATAATGTTAGGAGTGTTGATGTACCTATGTAGAATCTTTGTAAACCTAATTTCCCTTGTAGGATTTGCTAGGTGACCCACCTTTTTAAGGATGGCCCTAGCGTTCCCAAAATATTAGAAGTGTGTTCACATGGTTATGAGAATCTCATATCACCAGCCTATGAACCTCATACTGATGATACTTATTCAACTAATGAATCTTTGGTTAAGATTCGAAAAACTAAAGTCAAGAATCCTTGCTTGTTAAGTAAGGACTTACACCATACCTACCTTTTTATCACATGGTTAAAGCTTCGTGGTTGTTGGAAATTATTTTCGTGTCTCAATCACAAATTCCCACTGGTTATCATAAATTGTATCATGAATCACCATCAGTTGATCAAGGGTTCGATCTAGCTTCATCCTCATTCTATCCCACTCTCCCATTGAAATGTGGAACTCAAGTGGTCAATACAGTTCCATCCTCATTCAATCCCACTCTTCCTTTGAAGAGTGAAGCCGAAGTGATTAATCTAGTTCCATACTTGGTTGATACCACTCTTCCCTTGAAGAGTGGGACCATAGTGGTCAATCTAGTTTCATCCTCAGTTGATCCCACTCTTCCATTGAAAAGAAAAGCTTAAGTGATTGGTCTATTTTCATCCTCGATCAATCCCACTCTCCCATCTGAGAGAGTGACTCTGATACCACTCATGTTATTCTTATTAATACAAATTCTATTATGTAAGGGGGAATTAATCCTACTACAGGCCCTCTCCAAATAATGATACTTGTACTTCTCTACCTTTGATTCTAAATTAGTCTATTTTTATCGATTGGAACATAATCTATACACCTTTCCTTCCTTTCTATCTGCATTTCGATATCATTATGCATGGTGGTCATATAAATGTACCTCATACTATATTTGATGAAGGTGTTGTAGTTATCATTTTGTCCTCAAATGTTTGGGAGTCTATGGGTTCCTCGTATCTCATGGTTGTTAGTCACAATCTATTATATTTTAACAAAGGAATCAGTCAACCTCTCGAAGTTTTTCCTTAGTTGTATATTTTGTTAGGTCAAAAAAGGTCTTGATTTATGTTTTGGTAGTTCCAAGTCCATTGGATTTTAATCTTCTCCTTGGATGTGATTCTATCTCTACGATGAAATATCTCATATCCACACTCTTTTAAATGTTGTATTTCCCTCATGATTGATGCATTGTAACTATCGACCAAATTTCATTTCTTGACTCTTGTATGATTACTGATCAACTGACTTATGTGCATGTAATATATTACCCACACACATATATTGTGTCATGTTATATCCCTGTAAGATTTCAACTTCCATTGAAATTGGGCCTCTCACTGATTGATCATATTCTTTAGCCTTAGATTCGAGAGTTGAGATGGTTGATATTCCTTCTAATTAGGACCTCTTAAAATCCATGACGATGCTTATCCCTCAACATGTACTTTGTTTGGAGGATTTTTCTCTTGGAATCCATGAAGGTCATTTTGAGCATAGTTCTGGTTTTTTGTAAAGCTTGTTAAAAAATGAAACATGTTCCCAAGCATAGTTATTTTCTATTTCAAGCTTCTGTAAAAATGAAACAAGTCCTCAAGCATAGTTATTTCCTATTTCAATATCGTGTAAAAATGAAATGGGTCCTCCCAAGAAAGTTTATTTTCAGTTTCAATCTTGTGTAAAAATTAAACAGGTCCTCAAGCATAATTATTTTCGGTTTCAAACTTCTATAAAAATTAAATAGGTCCTCAAGCATAGTTATTTTTTGTTTCAAGCTTGTGTAAAAATGAAACAGTTCCTCCCAATAACGGTTATTTTCTGTTTCAAGCTTGCATAAAAATGAAATAGGTCTTCACAAGCATAGTTCTTTTATGTTTGAATATTGTGTAAAAACGAAACAAGTCGTCCTGATCAAAGTTCCCTTTTCATGTCAACCTCGTTAAAACATGAAACATATTCAACCCCAATTGAATTAAGTCTTTTATCAGACCCTATATTTGAATCTTCATTTCATCTACCTTTGTTACTAGATCCTCTTTCTTCATTTTTCTTTGGTGAACCTTCTCCTAGTAATAACATATATTTTAGTTGGGTGAAGGAAAAGAGTAGGTAGATAAAATGAAGATTGGGGGAATGTATCCAACATATTTACATTGTGTTGTATTTAATCCACCTGACAATTATACTGGGGGGAAAGCTCCAACCATTGGACATCATATTGGGAAATTACCCATCAATGGTACTTATCTCAAGCATACTTTATCTTCATTTTTGAGCTCACTAAAAAACATGAAACAAAATCCTGAGCATAGTTCATTCTCTATTGTAAGATCGTTAAAAAATGTGTCAGATTCTTCGATCATTCTTCCAACCTTGCTTCGATCTCATTAAAAGCAGTAAGAAGTGTTGAGCTTATGTTATCATTTTTTCATGCTCTAGTTTAAAACATTAAAAGTGGTTTGACTGACTGTAATTTTCTCTTTTCCATTCTCTAGTCCATACATGAAAATTATTCTAAGCATTTTTTATGTTGTTCTAATGCTCATTAAATCCAATGTAAAATAGCATTGAGTTTACTGTTCGTTGCCCCATAATCATGAATCAATGGAATAACATGAGTGATATTACATTCCTTCACACTCAATAAATCACTTAATCCTTATTCTTAGCAAAAGAGTGTCCTTCTAGTGATAATTTAACCCTTTTTTGAACCTGACAGACTAATTACAAAATAGGAATACCTTGTTCAACCATTGACTGATATTTTTGTTAGGTACTATTTTACAATTTTTTGGGCCTAGGGCACTAAATTTTACAAAAATTAACATTTTATGGTCTTCCATAGATCTTTTCAGACTCCCTAAACATGAAAAATTGTCATGTTTTCCTTATTTGGATTCATAAAATCAAGCATTAAAGGAATATTTTTGGGAACGAACCACTCTTTTCTTAGGTTCATAAAACATTTGAGATTGGACTCATCCATGATGATCTGCATTAGGTATTTGTTACCCTCTTCCAGCTCATTAAAAATAAAAAGAGGCACTCATCCATCATGATGGGGAGATTAAAGAAATGGGAATGTTTATTTTGTATTAATGGAAGCTTAGATTCTCCCTTGAACATGGCACCTCTCTATATCCTTGTCAAACAATTGGGTAATTGGTCTTATCCTTGATCCATATCAATTCCATGATTCATATTACTCCTTTGGGTCTTCCAAAGAACTCCTCAGTAATTGGTTGCATTATGTCTTGATCTTTGCCTCATTGAGTCAATATTTCCATGTCACTTGTCATGTCATTATATATCCAATGGAAATCCTTTGCTAGAATCAACATTTGCAGACATCTTTCCTCCTATTGTGTGGATTTTCCCTGTAATAATCTCTTGTATTTACCATTACACCTTTGTGTCTATTCACACTCATTTGATCTAACGTGTTACAAATCATCACTTTCCTGTGTTAGTTTTGTGTCGATGATGTGGGATACATTATGTTCCTCCTTCGACAAGTCTATTCCTTTCAACATCACAACATCATCCAATGATTATACTTAGAAACTAGTCAGTACATTGGATCGTGTATGCCTCAATGAGGCATTTCCTCGCTTTCGACAGTAGGTTTACATCATTGACCTCTGTTTGAATGATTTTTTGGATGTTCAACTCCATCTTATCTATTCAAATTCATTGAAATGTATGATGATACCTTGGGGATAACTTTCATCATTGGTGATTTCCCTTGCACTTGTTAATGGTTTACATCATTGACTGGTAATCAAGTGGTTACTACCATGTTTGCTTCAACTCCTTTATTCACATGGTTAGGATTGTATTGGTTTCAAGATTGGTTTGATGACCTTGGGGTAACTTCTGTTACCCATGTTACAATGGATATTATGAGTTGCATAGGCATCATATGTACTGTCACACAACTCCACTTTGTATTTGCTGTGGTTGTATTATTATCTTATCATGGATCTACTTTGTATTTTTGTAGCCATGATTTGTCCACAAACGTTTTAGGGTACTGATCCACATTGTAAGTAAATGTTCATATCACTATTAAATATTTTCATGGATATCCAATATATTTGTCGACATCCATGGTATGAGTCATTGGGATGAGAATTGTACTACGGAAAAAGTCCTTGTTTGGTTTCTTGCCTCTATCCTTTATCCAATTATCTATCAAAGTATTTCACTATCACATTTATCTAGCTTCATACTTTGGGGGAGATTATGTTACATGGAAGTTTCATCCTCACCATGATCAGGAACTATGTACATCCTTTTTCTTTCCTTAATACCTCAAGTACTTGGCTAGACGCCTCTTGAGAGAATAACATGAGGTTTTTTCTGTGTTTAAAACTCCATTTTGAGAGGGTGTCACACGTTTCAATCTATAAATATGCATATTTATCCACAAAGTCTCTTTTCTTATGTACAATGTGCATCAACGATGCACTTTTCTTGTGTACAGACTGTGTATTTATCCATAGACACACTTTTGTTGTGTATAGGGTGCATTGATGCCTATACGAAGGGAAAAAAACATAACATATATAAGCATCTCAAAAGACATGCTCGTGGACTTTTATCCCTTCCATTTAAGGTGGATGTAATTTTCCTTGAAGCTTTTTAGGATCCTACTCCTCCATTCTTCCTTAATATTCTCCTCTCTTCCTTATCTCTTTTGTCCTATAAATGCAATCTTACCTTCATAGGATAGCGGGGAATGATGAGACCAACCAAATGTTAGAGGAATTAGACCAGAGATATAATATTTGATAGTTTGTATATTGAGGCAAGACTATGGTGGAAGGAACTCTCAACACCATGGAATTATGAGGTATCTCTTTGTTAATATGAAGGATTTTGGAAGTTTCAAGTTAACAACGGCAAACTCCGAAAAGAGGTATGGATTCTTTACATTCAAGTGATTTGAATTGATCTAGGGAAGAGTTTATATTTATGTGAGTGTTTTGTTATATTATTAGACCATCTAAAATAAGGATATTTGTTGGTTTCTGCACCGACAAATATACATGTTAACACCTCTCACTAGTTATGGGCTCAATAATGTAGTTGTCTAATATATTTTTGAGAATAATAGGGAATATCTATCAATTTTTCTACTAAGGTGTCTCAATGTGTTGAGTCCTCTTTCAACTCATAAATTCAATACCACTATGATTGATCTATGCCTCAATTCTATGATTGTAATAAAATATCAAACATAAAATTTGTGTTTCAAATGCCTTTATATGGCCATGCATGCATTATCATTTCAATATTCTCTTTGTGAATATCAAGATGTTCTTGTATAGACCTAAGTTTTATGAACTGGGGTTTTAAATATTGAATTTGGGTGAGAACATTAGGTATAGTTCCTATCATATGATAACTATATAGGTCAATTTCAAACTACTAATAGATACTAACAAGGAAAACAAATACTATTCTAGTTATGGGGTGGCTATATGAATATTGAAGAAAGTCCATATATGTATGTGCATATACTTTATATTTAATGTAAAGACTTTGAAAACCAATGAACCATCCAAAAATAATGAATTAGGTGTGGGAAAAGTCTTGTTCGAGAGGCTTACCATTGGAATATTAGGTAGACATGTTATTTTAATTGAGAGTGGAATTTTGAGAATATTTTAGGGGCTCTAAAATCCTACCCCTAATAGAGTGATAGGGAATGAAAAAACCATAACCATACCTCTAAAAACTATCAATCAATGCTAAAAATTAACCCAGAAGGAAACATAGGTGTTTCATTCCCATTTGAATTAAGTATTGTTGCATCGATGAGAAAATAAAATTATCAATGTAATCACTAGGCAATTTTTCAGTGATGTTATCCTTGCATATATGGATCCCAAGGTTGAAACATTGACATGAACATAATATAATACCACCATACCAAGTTTTACAAATAATATTTTTTGAGTTTTATTGGAATTGAGATTTAAAAATAAAAAATAGTGTGTCGTTATTGCAAGGGAATCCAAAGGAAAAGGAAAATATGGTTGTTGCAACACTAAACAATGCATTGAGTTCATGAGAGTGTGTTAAGGAATAAATATTTGAGTAATCATTGTAAAACACTAAAACATGAAAATGCATTGAATAAACTGTGTTTGTGTATATATGTTTGAGAAAATAACATAAAAATGTGTACCTTGATATAGTACATAAAAACCTTCGATGTAATTATATATCTTTTTCATAAATACCTGATCTCATTCAACTAGTCTATATGGATCCTCTCATTTTCTAATTTTCTCCATAAATATCTCATGCTATGAATGAGGTAGAAAGTATCATACCCTGTTTGAGGTCTTTCTAGACATTGTCTGTAGTTGTATCTTTGTACCAAGAAACAGGTTTGTAAAGTGATACTATGACTGAACCTGGTTAGTAATCCATGAATATATACCGGCTAGTCTTTCGTAACTTTATATATAGTGTAATATATTCACCATTAACCACCATTGAGCCAATGGGAAATTCAATTCCTTCACAATAAGTTAAATATTCATTGAGGGTTTTCTTCCCTTGGATGCATCGTGATAACCAATAATTTGTGCCCCACTCATTGTATTTTGGCGAAACAACCACATAGATATGTCTTGAAAATATGCATTGTTCATTCAAAGGATAATGAGTATGGGTTTGATAACATGGTTAAATAAAAAAGCTGAAGGGAAGCAAGGTATGATTGCAGTTGAAACATCTACTTGGTTGTACAAGGTCAAAGATATGATCATAGTCATCCAAAATAGATGAATGGCCCTCCTCTAATTGGTTTGTTTCGATAAATAAACATGGGCCTACTATAAGTGATACATGATCCCATTCATCAACCCAATCTATTGATTCATAATCATCCCATTCTCCAGTGCTACAGGGGCCGCAAAAGCAAGAAAGTTTCCATTTCCATAATTCAAATAAATGATTTTTTTAACTTTGAATAGAATGAAATATACATGTTCCTTGCATTGTGCTACAACTATACGAACGTGATTGATCTATATTGATCGTTTTCCGTAAATTTCTTACCACATGTCTTGTCCCTGTTGATCTTCATTGTTCATTGGTTTGATTTTGAATTATTGAAAATAATCATTGAACTATGAATTTTTAATCTTAGATATGAGGATTTGTCATAAACCTCATATCCTCCCTTTGTAGGGAAGTTTTTATGCATGCATCATTGTGCTCTCGTTTCCAACACATAGTCTCAAAATAGTTCCAAATATGTGGCACATCATATGTCTTGTGAAAAATACTCAACATTGGAATACATGACCATATGACCTTATCAAATGTTGATCCATCTATATATATCTCTCCTTCAGATTCTCATAGAAATTTTGGAATAAATGTTGCAAAGAATGTTAGTCGTATGGTAGCTCAGCCTATGTAGGGTATGTATGGCTACGATTATTTGGCCCGAAAGGGGTAATCCATGCTATACTTGTTTGATTCTAGGGGGATTAGTATGTATGGCTAGGTTGGTTGGCTCAAAAGGGTTATTTATCCAGATAAGGCTTGTTTGGTCCCTAGGGAGTTCCATATGTTTGACTAGTCTTGTTGGGACAAAAGGGTTAGTAATTCATAAAACCTCTCGAGTGGATATACCAGAGAACACATCATCACGCTTCTTCAGATGTCCTAAGGGAAGACAATAAGATGCCAACACTCTGTGCTGATACCAACGTTCCCATGTCAATGAAGACGATGAGATGCCAACACTCTATGTTGATACCAGCATTCCCATGTTGATGAGGATGATGAGATAACATCACTCTGCTCTTATTTCAACATTTCTATACTAATGATGTTGATGTTGGCTCAACATTTCTATGTTGATGATGTTGATATTGGTTCAAAATTTCTATGTTGATGATGATGTTGTTGTTTCGCCATTTCTATGTTGATGTTGATGATGTTGTTTTAGCATTTCTATGTCGATCACGATGATGTTTATTTCAACATCTCTATGATAATAATGCAGACGATGATATAGAATTTATTTGTTGATGATGTTGATTTACCACTAACATGCTAATGATGTTGCTTTTTTTCCAGTATTTACATACTTATATTGTAGATGATGATCCAATATTCACATACTTATGTTGTAGATGATGATCCAGTATTCACATACTGATATTGTAGATGATGATCCAATATTCACATACTGATATTGGAGATGATGATCCAATATTCACATATTGATATTTCATATGATGATTTAGTATTCACATACTGATGTTGCAGATAATGATGTCCCAGTACCCATATGCTAATGATGCTCTAGATGATGACGATGTCCCAATACTCACTTACTGATGACAATGATGATGTTGTGGTATTCACATACTAATTATGCTGATGATAATATAGTTCTAGTTTGATGATGAAGATGTATGATGTTGTTCCAAAACTTCATATGACATATAGACACTCACCATTCATTTGTATAGTTGTGGTTGTGGTTGCTACCAATGAAGAATACATTCCTAGTTAAGAGGGAGTGTTAAAATATTGAAACATCAGAAGATATTATATTTGTATTATTGTTATTCCTCCTTCATGAGTTGTCACTAATCTAATTGGTCATGTAAGATTCATTGAAAGAATCAATGTAAACCTCTATATGTAAGCCGGGTTAATAGTACCCATGTGTCATTGTAATAAATATAATTTTGGTACTTTGATGAAAAGTAGGACCCGCCAGTTAGAGGAGTCGACCCAGCTAGGTTTTAGGTCAATTCAAGAGTCAAATATAAATAGAGAGATGCTTCCTTCATTTTGTACTCACTTCACTCAAGAAATTTCGCTAGAGACATAAGAAGAGGTGTGCCAAAGAGAGACGAGAAGTTATCTTTGGGTTTTACACTATCTTGGTTGAGTTTTATACTGAGGAATTTTTGTGGGGTTTTCTCCCTTGTGGTTTCCCCAAGGAAAATCTCTATTTTCTTTGTGTTGTTGTTCTTTTTGTTATTTTAGTGATCCTACTATTGTAAATTTTTTTAGAATATCATCTAATCAATTAAGAAAATTTAACAAGTTCTACACAATGTAGTGACTATTAATAGATATAAATGGTGTTCCTATTCAAGGTCTAGGAAAAGGAAAAAGAAACAAATATAACATCTCAATGAACTCAAGAACTAATGTTATGTTGTTTCAATTGATGCAACCAAATTAGTAGAAGCATGGAAGTGATTTGACCACCGTGACCAATAAAATAATGTATTATTCAAATATGTTGGGATATATTACCCATCTAGGAGGATATATTATCCATATAGACATTAGGCATAAAGCATTATTTGTTTTCCCTAATGCACATATCATGTTTGTTGACTTCCTAATGCATGGTCCTCATCATTCTAATTATTCCGAACTATTTTATTGTCATTTTCACCCTCATTATCAACATATCCACCCTATTCCATGATTTTAAAACATGTTGAGTTAGTATCCTAAATTTTAGGATCCTCCTTAAATTTAAAGACTCGAAGCACTTTCGTTGATTTCACGCTTTCTAGGATGATATGAGCACTCATGACCACTGATTATCTCTATTATTTTTTATCCTTAAATCCCTCATGCAACCTTCAGGTCCATCTACCATTAGTTACCATCAATTAACTAGACACACATAAAGAGTTACAACTGACACTCATGTCTAGTGATGGCAATCTACAAAATTAAGCCTACCACATGTGTGGATTTTGAATTCCTACTAAGGATCAAGAATTGAGTTATTTGTAACATATTTGGATTGTACATGTAATTTTGTATAACATATGAATAAAAATTGTTCCACTAGATTGCATTCTCTCTAGCGACTTCTCTTATATTTCTTCTCAACGTTTTTGTGCATCTCTGAGAAAATAAGTGTGGATTATTTTTGTCTCTAGATATTCTATGTAAAATTTCACAAAATATTGTGGGAAAATGATGATTACATGTCAATGAACATTTATATTCCTCTGTATGAATATAAATATACCCCCTTTTTGTTACACAAAGTTGTGTCCTCACCATGATCATGAACCATGTACACCCCTTTTATTTCATTAATCCCTAAAGTGCTTGGCCAAAATCCTACTAGGAGAAGAGCGTGATGTTTCCCCCCTTTTAAAACTCAATTTTGAGAGGGTGGCACACTTTAATTTTGATCACGGTGTTTCTTTCTCCATAGACCCTCTTTGCTTGTGTACAGGGTGCATCAATGATGCACTTTGCTTATCTATAGGGCGCATCTTTATCCATAGACATTCTTTGGTTATGTACAGGGTGCATCAATGCATGTACGAAGGGAAAAAAGAGAAGTTTATAAAGTCTCTCTAAAGTGACCCTCATGGATCTTTATCCCTTCCATTTAGGGTGGATCTCACTCGCCCTCCATCTTTGTAGGATCCTACACCACCCTTCTCCCTAATTAGTCTTCACCTCTCTTCCTTATCTCTTTTTGGCCTATAAATGCATGCTTATATTCATGGGATAGGGAGGAAATATGAGAGTAACTAAATGTTGGAGTAGTTATACTAAAGATATAATCTTTGACAGTTTGTATATTGAGGAAAGGCTATGGTGGAAGGAACTCTCAACACTAAGGAATTATATGGTATCTCTTTATCAATAGGTAGGATTACGAAAGTTGTTAGATTTTTATCATTTAATAAATATGATCTAGGATATTATATAAGAGAATAAAATGCACAGCAAAAATCACAAGAGACATAAAGAATTTTCCTCGGGGAAACCATAGGAGAAAACCACGCAATTTCCTCAGAGATAGAATGAGCACCAAAAGAAAAAATAAAACCCAAAGATACAAAAATGATCTCCAACAGTTGTTCTCTCTCTCACTTGTGTGAGCTAATCCTCTCTCACTCATGCGCTACTCTTGAGTGAGTGTGTGTATCAAATAGAGAGTCTCACTCTCTATTTATACTTTTTTCCACTTGACAATTACTCTACAAGGCCGACTTCACTAAGAGAGTCTAATAACCCTAATATGATGCAACTATGGGGTCTATTTCCCTGACTTACAATGGAGGGTTAACCTCAATCAATTTACATGAATTTATTATATTAATGACTCTCCCAATCAGAGAAACAAACATCTCCGTCGGGGTACAATGAAATACAATAAGAAATATACAAGTGAATACAATCCGAAGTTACAAATACATCAACAATCCCTCTTAACTAGTAAGGTATTTTCTTGACATAGTTCATCAAAACAAGTCTTCATCACTGGATCATCATCAAAGTTGGATCATCATCAAAGCTAGATCATCATCAAATATGGATCATCATCAAAGCTGGATCATCATCACCACTATTGTCGTTGTCTTGAGAAAATGGTGTTATCTCTCAAATCTACTCGTCATAAGAAGTTCTACAGAGCCAACCCTTTTTCATGTTGGATATATTCGTATCCTCCATGTAGGTGTTTATATACAGTGCCAACCCATTTTCATGTTGGATGTAGGTCTCAACACTTATATCTGACCATGGGATGTCGATCCTACCACTATGTCGGAAAGGCTCAACACTTACATCCGACCATGGGAATCCCAACCTGCCACCATGATGGAAAGGCTCAGCACTTGCATATGACCATGGGAGGCCTAGCCTACCACAATGTCAGAAATTCTCAACACTTACATATGAAAATGGGAGGCCAAGCCTTCCACCATATCATAAATGCTCAAAACTTACATTCGACCATGGGAGGCCCATCCTTCCACCATGTCGAAAAGGATGAGCACTTACATCCACAGGCATGGTAGGACACACCTAATATGATCCAGGGAAAGGATCTGCACTTACATCTGACCATGGGAGGCCCAACCTTCCACCATGTTAGAAAGTATTTGCACTTACATCCATTGTCATGGTAGGACACACCTACTACCATCTGGGGAAATGCTCAGCACTTACATCTGGCCATGGGAGGCCAAGCCTACCATCATGTCAGAAAGGCTCTGCACTTATATTTGACACAAGAGAATTTGAGCCCATAATCCAATGGATTCCATGTTTGAAATTCGAGAGAATCCTATTGGTAATTCGACAACAACAATTTGTTTGTCGTCAGTGGCATATTGTTAGATATTTGACCACATGCCAAACCCCATCCCATTTCTGACTCCCATCTTGTCTAAAATCTAAATTTTCTTTCCTGATGACATAAGGAATGCTTTGTCAGAGTTTCATCAGAGCTGACTTGTCAAATGTACGATGAATCTTTAGTTGTTGCTTTGATGGTGAATTCTTAATTTCCCAACTTCACCTTGTCGTTTGTGCGATGCTTAGGTCGTTGAATTTTTGACAGCGTCTGATGGATCGCTCTTATTGGACTTATGGAAACCTCATCGGACTAGGGCCACAACTCATCAGATTTTTTAGGGGTTCTATTCAGTTTTCCAACAGCGTCTGACGGATCGCTCTTGTCAGACTTATGGAAACCTCGTCAAACTAGGGCCACAACTCATTGGATAATAGATGGGCTTCTGTATAGCTTTAAAAAAATTTATACATGTGGAATATGGTCAACCCACAAATATGGTCAACCCCAAGCATAGAATATTGTCACACCAAATTTTTTATTGAAGTCTTAGCGCAAGCATGAGAGAATTCTATATTTGCAATTAAGGTAAAGAGTGATGTGCAAAATTTTAGAAGTGATCCATCAATCGAAGCATCCAAAGAACACTAAAAATATTTTAAAATGTTATGGTTATGTTAGTAGAGTGAACATTCATATTGACCCAAAAAACCACCAGTAAATCCTTAATTCAACCTGTAGCTTAACATGGGAACCTTGTAAACAGGAATATTTCACCTTCTGTGGACAAAAGTTGTTGCTCTGGTCTGAATGGTTCAGATCTAGAACAAAGGGATGGAAAAGGGTGAAGACCCTCCCTGGATGTCGTAGATACCTGGAATGTTGCTTCGATAGTAAACCTGTGTACCTACAATTAGATCAAACATGCAAACACATCAAAGCTACCAGAACATAACCTACTGATCCATGTTAGTGACTAAGGAATCTAACAACATGTACATGTGAAATTAAAACAACAACAATGTGGGATGGAAATCAGATTTGCATTAATATGTATGGAGAAGTTTACAACCAATTAAGCCTTAGTGTTGACATGCATCTCCATGAAGCAAACACTTCATCCACATAAGCTCCAACTTTGGTCTCTCTAATCTCCAATGGCTTGAGCCAAGTGGCCAATCCAACAGCATAACAATACCTCAAGAGTTCTCCCCCTCAACCATGGACATGAGCATTTATTTATAAGGCTCAATGGATAAGAATGGTTGATATTTTTGTGGATGAGGTGGCCTATAAGATCCCATGATGGGGGATCTCGAGCTCAACTAACCCACAATGACAGGGATAAGGGAGGAAACAAGGCTTATCTCCTAGAAGCCTCGAGAAACTTCTCTTTTTCCCATTTTACCCAAGGTACTGCTTTTCTCCTCTTATGTCAGAGTGGTTTAGATGAGAACCGCTTATGGACCAAGGGCAACAGGCAGTGGCACCGCTTATGGAAAACAAAAGACAAGCGGTGTGAGCAAGGTACCGCTCATGGCTAATAGGGAAAACATGGGTTTCCACTCCAAGTGATAGGATTAAGGGAAAGTAGGTATGTCAAAGGTCTTATTACATGATGGTGACAGGATTTTGGTAAAATAGGATGCCCCACAAAGCATGATTCTTAGAGGGATACGATAAATGAGAGCTTTGAGAGAACAAGTTGTCACCATGAGGTGAAGGTGTCAACTCGATCAGAGTATGTCGTCAAGTAGGCATCTGTAGTGCATCAATATTTTTGACTCATAGAGACAAGTAACAAACTCATGGATGTAGACCAATACAAGGCAATTCAATGAGAGGAATAAACAAGCATGGATACTAGAATACAGCATAGCTCCATGTGATAGAGGACTCAAATTTGATGTAGCTAGCAGACATACAATGTAGATCTATGTCATACTGACACAAATTTGAGCATAGCCACAACCATACAAATTTGGATCCATGCTAGATATACAAAACTCCATCGTAACCTGGGGAAAGCAATGAGCACTTAAACAAATACCTAGGGTCTTCATCTCATCTTCCGTAAAGTACGATTTTATCCATGTGATTACAATGATCTGAAGTCAAACATGGTAGAAACCACTTGATTACCAGCCAACGATGTGAACCATTAACAAGTGTGAGGGAGATCACGATTGATGTCAATGATTCCCAAGGTACCCTAGTACAATCTATTGAGTGCGAATAGATGTCCTAATGTCGAACACCTAGTTGATTTCATCAATCAAAGGTCAATTATGTGAACCTGTGTCGAGAGCGAGAGAATCTGTCATTAAGGCATACAGATCTCAAGGTACTATGTTTTTGTTTCTAAGACTATTTCTTGGATGATGAGCTGATGTCGATGGGAATAGTCTCGTCGAAGGAGGGCCATGATGAGTCCCACATCAATGACACAAAACTCGAAACATAGTTCTGGAATGATGTAAATGTAGTAACCATATGACTGACTCAAAAGTACTCACACAGAGTTTGTTTTGATTGCAGAGGTAAAACTTCTTCAACTTCCCTTTGAACATTAGGCAGCACAACAAAATACTTGGCAGCATGACTGAATGGGACAAACACACAATGCGACAGCAGACAATGCATTCTTTTGAAATACTCAAAGGATTGACATGACTCATGAAAGTGGATCGTCACGGAGATCAGATGAATACCCAATTGATTGAAATGATATGCAGACAAGTTCCATGTTCAAAGGTAACAACAAACTATTGCCATCTATTTGCAAAAATGATTCCCTTTCCATTTTCCCCATCATGATTGATGAGTGCCTCTTTTCGGTTTTACGAGTTCAAAGAGGGTAACAAACACTCAGTACAGCTTGTCCAAAGACAAGTCCAAACTCATATGTTTTATGAACCTGAGAGAGGAGGGGTTCATTCCCAAAAACGGGTCTCTTAATGTTTAATTTAACGAGTCCAATGAAAGAAAACTCGGTATCATTCATGTTTAGAGAGTCTGAACAACCACAGAAGAAGACTCCAAAAGGGTCCTTTTTTGTATTATTTAGTCTCTAAGGCCCAAAAAAGTGTAAAATAATACCTTAGAGAACTCTTCCAGTCATGATTGGTTGGAGCATTCATTTTTCGTAAATAGTCCATCCGAACCGAAAAAGAGTTACCGTCGGACGCATGACTCTTCGAATGCTTTAACGAGCATGAAGAAGACAAGATCGCTCGACAATATTTTCGTATTTAGGGAGCCTAAAAAGAGTTTAAAGAGGACTTGTTGTAATCTCACAGATCACATAAGGTTACCAATAATACATACTAAAACATACATAAATATAAACAGAGACAGAAGACAAGAACAGATAGGATAGAATAGAATATCTTATTATAATGAGTTCATACAAAGCATAGAACTGAACTGATTTCTTGTGTGGCTCAACAGCCTAATATATACAAGTTACAAACAGTTACAAAATAACTACCTGTCAGTTCGGTGAACCGACACGACTGTTAGTTATCTGACTTAATTAACTAGTTTAGTCGGCCGACCGACTTAGTCGGTCCCTCGACTTAGTCGGCTGACTAAGTCAGTCTTCGTTCAAGTCGACTTATGTCGACTTGCTCCTTCTACATCTCCCCCACAAACAAAACATTTCTTCATCCCGAAGAAACAGGGAGGTACAAAAAATGTGGTGTATGTTGAACCCTGCAACTGCTACTGAGGTGGACTGTGCAGACGGATAGTTGGTATTCTCTGAACACATACTTTGACTATTGCTGGTGCAGTGACGGCAAGCTGGTGCTGGAAATCTGTCCATGTCTGCAAGGCTTTCTGGATGTCAATCGTCAGAGTAGTAAGATTTGAAAGTATCGACATCTTTTCTGCCATGGGCATTTCGGCAATGTTCTCCATGTTGGGACCCAACATTTGGTTATGTTCTTCTGCAGCATCAAGTCTTTTCATCTGTGGGCAGATGTTGTCAACCTTCTCTAAGTGTGGAAGGGCTTGCTGAACCCACTGATGAGATTCTCGTTCTAGCTTCTGTAGTTTGTTGTTTTCCATCACAATCTGCGCTTCAATGGTCTACCTCATTTCTGCCTCCGTCGACTTACGTCCCTCTAAGGCCTGAATACCTTGTCTTGTCTGCCTGGTCTGATGATAGAATTGCCCATAATGAGTAGGCCAGTCTCTCATTACTTCCTCAATAACAATGGATTCCTCCATATGGTCCTGTAAGACTTTGTAAGCCTCCGAAAATGCAATGTGCTGGGTCAAGAGGAGTCGGGCGGTCTCTTCCTTTTGTTCTGCTTTAGTCTCTTGGAGATGTGTCTGGATGGTCAACACCAAGCCTTCAAAAAGCTGATACACCCTTTCCAGAGGTCGATCTGTAGCAACGTCGACTGGGCCTGGGATGACAGTTTGTATAAGAGACCTACATTTGCCAAGAAACTCGACCTATTCTACCTCCTGGTCTTTGAGCTCTTTACTTTTGGTGACCGTCCTCTTCTTTGACTCTTTGGCCAAGGTTTTGAGCAATTGGCCGACCTTTGTGTCGGTCAACGAACTTGTGTCTCTTAGGATAATCTTCAAGCCAAAGGTTCTATGGTGGTCTTTCTTTTTCTTCCGGGTGTCTGTCTGTGGCTCTTGGGTACCTGCAGTAGTTGAAGTTGGATCTGTGGTTGGTGGAACGGAGGCTGAGGGTTTCTCTGCTTGGTTAGGTGGTATAGAAGTCGGGGGTGTTTCTTTTTGAGGAGGGGTTATGGGGGACGATGGTTTTTCTGTTTGAGGAGGTGGTATGACCACTTCCAGCTGTGAGGCTGATGGTGGTTTTGACTGTGAATCAGGGGGTGGCAGAGGTGATGGTGGTGGAGGTGGAGACGGAGTGGGGGAATGGTCAGGGGTCAAAAGGGTGATGGGACTGTGGGGTGGACTTTGGTCGGAAGAGAGACCTGCTTCCGATGGTGATGTGGGTGGTTCATTCTGAGCGTCGGCATTGATTTGCTCTGTGACATAATGGATGTCTCCAATCATGTCGCCTCCGTCGTCGATCCTGGTAAATGTTGTTGTTTCTTGGGCGTAGATCTGTTTGTTTGCTTTGAGAGGAGTTGTTGTCCGTATTTTCTGTGCCGACTGGAACAGGGCAGGAAGTGTCACGAAGAAGGATTTAATCTCAGTGTCCTTGTTGACCCTGGCTCTGAGTGCCTCCAGAATTGCTCTTTGATATTCTTCCATGGGGCCGCCCAACTGTTCTGCCGGTGCTTGTTCTTCGACTACAAGCGTCGGGGATGGAGGAGGGGGGGTCGACACAAGGTCGATGACATTTTCAGGCATCTGTTGTGTTTTATATTTCTTAGGCCGACCTTATGGAGCACTTTCTTTGAGATATCCTTGAAACTGGGTTTCAACTGACACTTTATTGGCGCGGGAATCTTCGACAATGTCGACAGCCGCGGCTGCTAGTTCCTCCTCATCGTCGGACGAGTCAAGAATAAGCTTGTGCTTACCCCTGCCTGTTTGTTGTTTTTGGGTATTGAGTCTTTTCCTGGCGACCGCTATCTCCTTAGCCAGCTTCTTGATGGTGCTTTTGGATAGGGCATACTTAGGGTCATCATCTTCAACTTCACCTGTCGGTTCTTGAGTGGGTTTGACGATTGCTGGAGCCGGAGGAGTTGTCTGTTGCACTGTTGGCTGCGTGTGTATTATTGGTTGTTGTTGTTCTGTCGGCTGGGGGTTGACGACCTGTGCAGTCGAAGGTTTGACAGTAATATGTACCCAACTAGTGGTCACGGTCGGGGTATCCTCCGACACAAATGTACTAATATACAGATTAAGCTCGTAGTCCTCCTCCTTCTCCTGGTCTATCAGCGGTTCGATGGTAGAGAAGTCGACCTGTTTGGAAGCCTCTGAAATTGGTACCTTTGTTCCTGCCTGTCGGGTCAACTCTCTGAAATCTGTTCAACTGTCGGGTAGTAGTAGAGGTCCTGTGCTTTGGGGTCTTGACCTCGCATGTACCATACTGATGTATGGTCAAGTGCTAACTAGATATGTGAGTCAGCAGGGAGGTTTCGTCGGATGTTTTGGGGCACCCTCCACCTCGTCGTCTGAACCTTCAACTGCTGGAACCAAGTCTCCAAGAAGACTTTCCCCTATGCCAACTCATGCAGGGTGCCTTTTTGTGAAAAGGGTTTGAACCTGTGCATGTCAAATCTAGTCGGCTCCTGGAAGACTGGACTGCCTTCCAGACAGAAGTGATACATGACTATCCAGATAATCAGGGAGGGGAATTTGATGATACCTCCCGTCTCCTGGAAAAGTTCACAGATGGTTTTGACCATGTCGGCGACATAGTCTCCCCATCGGTAGACTCTTCCGTCGGTGGCGATTTTGTCGACCGCTTCCAGCATCTCCAGTTTGAGGTCGCTGCTTCGACCTGCCAGTGTAAGGGTGACTGCGATGATTTTTTGCCACAATTTGTGGGGTTCTGGTTGAAATCTGGACGATCATCAGTCCCTTCGATTTTTTCCCAGTGGGTGTGCCTGTAAGTTCCTGGACCAACCCTTCTTTGATGCCGACAGGTATCGGGCTGCCTTGGTTCAACAGACCTGTAAGTTTGGAGATAACATCCTTGGTGATTTCAATCGGCTGGTCGAAATAAAACCGGCCGTTGTGGTAGCGACTGATGATGAATTTAACCGCTGCCTCTTTTGTCCCACCGAAGCTTGCCATCAGTGGTGCGTTAGGGTATTGGAGAATGGTGCTCTTCCTGATTTTTTTAGCGGCGTGGGTCATTTTATTGTCTTCATATCCCCACTCTTGGATTTCTGCCCAGAGTTTCTGAAATGGACCCTCTTGGACTTTGGCAGTTTTGATATTCTTCATTCTTTGGACCAAGGGTGTGTCCTCTGCCTACAACTCCTTTGCTTTAGCCGCGGCTCGGGTGAGTTTGGGTGCCATGATGTCGGACTGGTCGGAATTTGAACAGGGTTCGTGGGTGCTGGTCGACGGAGGATGCGGGGGTTCTGTGTGTAAGGGGTGTGATGAATGAACCTTCGACGGTCCATTATTTATAGGCTTGGGAATGGTGGAGTGTCGAACTGGTTGTATTAATGGCAGACTTGACAGTCCAACTGCAATACTCGAGTGTGATGTGGTGAATCTGGTTCGGCGCTCGAGGCCATTAATGTGTGATCGGACTCTCGAGGTCGACGATCGGTGTCGGTGATGAAAATGGTCGGCATGACTGGTGGATGAAAATGATGTCGGTTGTCGAAGGAGTGAGTTGCTGTCATGTTGGGTGTTTGTGCGTGTATTGTTTTGTTTTTGGAATTTTTCTAACTTTTTATAGGTTTTGGGTGACAGTTACGGTCGTTATATTTTTTTTTTTTGAATCAGTTTCTGTACCGTTTAAGTCGGGCTCCATTGACGAGCTTCCGAAATACTAGGCCCTGCACTGTTTTTAGTCGGACTGAACCATTGGGGTGTATTTCTTCGACAACATAGGGTCCCATCCATTCTATGTGCAGTTTCTTTGGTTTTCCTTTTACTCGACTGTTATAGAGTAGAGCAAGGTCTCCAACCGAAAAGCTTTTGTTCTTGATGTTACGGTCGTGCCAGGCTTCCTGCTGTTGTTTTTGTATTTCCTGGTGTTGAATAGCCATAACTCTATGTTCTTCCAGCTTACTGATTTGGAACAGTCGATCCTTTCTTACATGCTCGACATCGATATGTAGTAGTTGAGCTACAATAGGTGCCTGCTGTCGGAAGTGTAGGGGGACGACTGCTTCTTGTCCATATACCAGTCGAAAGGGAGTTTGGTCGGTCGACCGTTTATACGCAATCCTGTATGCCCATAAGACTGCAGGGATTTTCTCATCCCAGTCATCCTTGTTGGTATTGCATATTTTAGTCAATCCTTTTGTCAATGTTTTGTTGAAGTCTTCAATCGCACCATTCGACTGAGAATGGTATGTTGTACTTCGACGGTGGTCGATGTGAAACTGGTCGGTCAAATTTTTGATGGTTTTGTTAATGAAGTGAGATCCTTGGTCACTGATCAATGTGAGTGGACATCCAAATCGAGTAATAATGTTTTCGTAGATGAACTTAGCAGCTACCTCACTTGAACATGTCTCGACAGGTTCAGCTTCTGCCCATTTAGTGACATATTCCACTGCAGTGATAATATATCTTGCACCTGATCGTTGGGATGGAACAGGGAATGGTCCTATGAAGTCTATAGCCCAAATTTCAAATGTGAGACTAGGTTTTACAGAGATCAGGGACATTTCTATGCTCGGTAGTGGTCGACCAAGTCGTTGACATCTGTCACATCGACTAACAAAGTTTTTACAATCCCTGTGAAGTGTCGACCACCATAATCCAGACTATTGGATTTTCTTGGCAGTTGTGTCGGCTTGAAAATGTCCTCCTGCAGGTCCATAATGAGCTTCATGCATGATTTGGTCTCGTTCATGGTCGAGTACACATCTTCTAAGAACATCATCTAACCCCATTTTGTATAGAAATCCATTGATGAGGCTGTATGGGGCAGCCTTCATAGCTAGGATTTGCTTTTTCTTAGTGTTCAGACCTTCTGGTGCCTGACCTGTCTCTAAGAACTGAGAAATCTCCTCCAGTTCTTCTGGTACCGCTTCTATACGAAATAGGTGTGCGTCCGGCAAGTCGTCGTCGACTCCGGTCGGTTCCTCTCCTGTGTTGATACGGGATAGGTGGTCGGGCCCGACATTGAGCTTTCCTGGTCGGACCACTACTTCAAACTCAAACTCTTGAAAAAGAAGTAGCCATCGACAAATTCGTCCATGATGAAGGGGTTTATTAACAAGGTATTTCAACACTTGATGGTCGGTGTAAAATATGAAGGGGTTGGCTAACAGGTAATGTCGATACTTTTGGAGGGCAAAGACCATACCTAGGGCTTCTCTTTCAGTGGTCGAATAGTTCTTTTCAGCCTTATTGAGTTTTCAACTGCTGTAAACTATAGGGTAATCCATTCCATCATCTCCTGGTTAAGTCAAGATTGCGCCAATAGCTATCCCTGATGCATCAATATGTACATGAAATTTGGTCAACCAATTTGGAAATTTAAGTATGGGGGCTTCGACCAGTTTTTGCTTCAGTTTGTCGAAGGATATTTGGCATTCCTCTGTCCACTTAAATTCTTGATCTTCTTTTAGCAACTCTTCCAGAGGGTAGGTCATGTCTGAGTAATGTCTGATAAACTTCCTATAATACCCTGTATGTCCCAATAACACCCGAACTTGTTTAGGGTTTATTGGAGGCTTCAAGTCAAGGATGATTTTAATTTTGGCAAAATCAACCTTAATACCATCTTTGCAAACAACATGTCCTAGTAGTATCCCTATGGGGGTCATAAAGATACACTTCTTAATGTTTAAGGAGAGTTGGATCTGTCGACATCTCTCCAGCATAAGTCGGAGCCATGTGGAGTGATCCTTTAGGGTGGAATATATAGTCCAGTCATCGAAGTAGACTGCCATGGTTTTATAGATGTATTCCTGGAAAGTTTTTACAACAATTCTGGAAAAGACTACAGGTGCATTCTTTAGTCCGAAAGGCATAACCCTATAAGCAAAAGAACCAAATTCACAGACAAATGTTGTTTTCTTCTGGTCTTCCTGTGCTATAGGTACTTGGTTATATCCTGAAAATCCATCTGTGAATGAGTAGCATTCATGTCCTGCCACTTCATTCAAGATTTCATCAGCATAAGGGGTTGGGAATGGATCTGTTAGTGTGACTTTGTTAAGCTCTCTAAAGTCGACACAAATTCTTAACCTAGTCGGGTCATGTTTCTTAGGTTGTACGACCATGGGGCTTGCCCATTCCGACTGGTCGATGGGGTAAATGATTCCTGCTGCTAACATGTTGTTTATTTCCTTCTTAACTATCTCCTTATACTTATGAGCTAGTTTATAAGGTCGTTTCTTAACAAGTCGGACATCAGGTTTAGTATCTATTTTCATCTCTCCCATTTCCTGTACTAGTCCTTTTAAATCTTTGTAGTCCCGTGCAAAGACATCTTGGAACTCTCTAAGTAGGTTTACGATTTTAGTGGTTTGATGTTCGTTCCAATAGTCACCAATATTAGCTATTTTTGGATGGTCGTCATTTGAGATGTCAACCTCCTTGGTTTTCACTTTTGCATCCAGCCACTCTAGTGCTTTAGCTTCATTGATCGGCCGACTTCCCTCTTTGAACTATGAGAATGTAGCAGGAAAGTCGGCTGCAGTCATTCTGTCAATGTCGGGTTTATTTGTGGTCTCGACTTTTAAGATGGAATAGATAGGTTTGTTAGTTTCACTGTGGTCAGGGTTCCATCTGAAGCTTTTTCCTATGGTGTGTTCATTTTCTAAGTGCAATCGGTTTGACTGTGGTCTGGGTGCAGTTGTTATAGAATTGCAATCCTTGATCTGTCGGTCGGTCTAGGAGGGTGGATTGACGGTCGGCTGGAGAAATTGTTGGATTTGCTGTGCTGTCTCAACCAATTTTTTGTTTTGAGGTGTAAACTAGAATTCTTTGATAAAGTTTTCTCTCAATTCCTGCCAAAAGAAGGTTTCTCCCCTAGCTTCCTCCATTTTATACCATTTGTTAGGTAAGTCGTCTAAGGTTGAAGGAAACAAATGGGACCAGGCTCTCTCGTCTTTGTAACCAAGTCTTTTACACTCCTTTTCACAAGTCCTAATGTGGTCTTCTGGGTTCTGGCCTTGAGTGAAGATAGGGATTTGGGCTTCCTGTGTTAACTTATTCCCTCCAAACCGTTTGACAAAGAAGGTGGAAGCAGTTGTCCAGGTCTGTAGTTTTGATTGATGGGTATCCCACCATCTAGCTGCTTGACATGTAAATGTTTCCACTAAGCTTTGTAGTCGACCATGTTCTCCAATATTTTTAGAGACTTGTTCAACATGCATGACTGGGGATTCCCTCTCCTTATACCAGGGTAGTTGAGTATTGTTTAAGTTTGTGGGTTGTAAGGTAGGGCGTTCCCTGAGTTTCTTTTCAAAAAATTTAGGTATAATTGATACAATGAAGCACTGTCAGGTGGGTTTTTTCTGTACTATTTGAATAGTCCAACACCCTCTTGCTTGTGTTTCATAGTTTTCTATCTCCCAGTCATAGATTTCAGCGTCTGAATTATACCCGACTGAGTCTAAGTTACCTAAGTAAAGCTCCCCTTGGGAGTTTGGTTCGGTGTAGTCAGTATTGTTCTGGATCTGATAAAATTGTCAGATATCGACTTCCTCATCAATCGGTTCAATCCACGGTTGTCCTTGGGATGGATTTATAGGTACTATGACCTTTTGGCCATTTCCTTTGAGCTTAATACGTTCTTTGTCTAAAGAGATAGAAGCTTTCATCTTTCGACCCCAAGGTCGACCTACAAGGGCTGGGAAGGAGCTAGATCCTTCCTTTGGGTCAATAATTTTGAAATCAACCTTGGTTGATATTCCTTTGATGGTTGTGTCTACATTTTTCCAAACCCCAATGGGTTCAATGAGACCTTGGTCAGCTAGTTTTAGATAAATGCCTGACTCATAGAGTCGAGGTCTGCCCATCTTTTCCCATGTGTCCCAGGTCATAATATTTACCTGAGACCCGAAATCAAGCACCACTTGTCGGACATGAAAACCTTCAATTTCCAGGTCGACGAGAGGGTCGACATCGTTTTTGTCTTTTTGATTTAGGTTGAAAATGTTCTTAGTTTGTTTTTTAGGGTTAGTACTTTTGATTTGATGCAATAAATCAATGAAGTGGGCTACCGACTCATCTGTTTGAATGAGATGGGTTAACTGCTGTGTCGTGCTAAGTCGACTGTGAATAATGTCTTCTTGCTGTGCGATGTTTTGAAATATGTGTGATGCCTCTTGATAGGTTTTTTTTGTTTTATAGGGTCTGGATAATTATTTGTGTCTTGTATTTTGCTAATTTGGGGGTTATCAGGCCCTGTTTTTGTGCCTTGACGAGTGACAATATGCAGATTTTTAGTATGTAACACATCATGCTTTTGTACACAGGACAAGACATTAACATTCTTTTTCATATTAATTTTTTCCAACATAGTAGGACAATCCTCCAAGGAGTGATCACCTACTCCACAATGAGTACAGAATTTTAGGTCAGTTCTGTCCTTGTATGGATAGTATGCGCATCTGTGCCCCTCTTTATAGCAAATGAAGCACTGGCTAGGTCAACGAGTTCTTATGTCTTGATTCCCAACGAATCGACCTCTTCCTCCAAACCCTTGTCGTCGATTATCATACCGACGTTCATATCGTCGGCCGTTATCTTGTTGCCCATTCTGATTGTTTGGATTGCTCTGCTCATTAGTCTATGCTACTGCGTTTGTTTGGTAGACAGCCTGGTAGTTCTGTCTATTTTTCAGGTTCAGTTGATAGTCGGCCGTGTTGTGGCTTTTTGTCTCGCAAATGGCACACCAGGATGCCTTTCCATTCTTCATGTTGTATGGACAGTCAACTATAGAATGGTCTCCATGTTCCTGGCAGATGTCGCAAAACACTTTAGTCTGCACAAAACGGACATCTTGTCGGCTGTACTGCTGTCAACAAGTATCTTTTGAATGACCGGCCGTCGAACAGTTTGTACACCATATCTCTTGATTCTTCAGGGTCAACTCTTTTAAATACTTCTGGACATTTTCTAGCTGTTCCTCCAGGCGGTGGTCTGTTGGATATGCAGGGATATCTTCGTCCATCTTGACCTGCAGATATTTGGTCAGGGCGTCTTCATATGTCTTGAAAGTTTCCAGACTGATATGTCGGTGAACTTTCTGTGATAGACCTGCAAGGAACCATTGAATTAATAATTTTTCAACAATAACATAATCTAGTTGGCTCAGTAGGTCCTTCCAGCGTTTGTCATAGTCGCGGACAGTTTCTCCTGGCTTCTGTTGGGTTGTTTTCATCTTTTTGGCTGTCAGGTGCTTAGCATCTGGGGTTTTGAAAAAGGACAAGAATTGCACCTTTATCTCAGCTTTGGTCGCCTTGGGGGCCCTTTCTGTGAATGTCATGAACCATTTCAAGGCTCGTTTGCGTAGGGCCCCTGCGAACTGGGCCATCTGTCGTTCTTCATCCGTGACCTGGTTTGCTTCCCAGGTCGACTCATAGACGAACCAATGTCGTCTGGGGTCTTCATCCCCCTCGTAGAGAGGAATGTGAGTAATGCCGTGACCCATGCTTGAATCACTATCACTACTCTCAGAATTTGGCGGGGTGGGTGGTGTGGGTGGTGGTGAAATAGGTGGGGTTGTTGATACAGTCGAACCTGTGGGGGTGACGATTGGGTTTTGGTCGACGGAACTTATGCTTCCGTCGGTGGTCGATTCTCGATGGCCCACTGTCACTTTGCATGCTCAGGTCTGACTTTTGGGTATCTTCTAAATTTGTATGTGGCAGGGGGGTGCTCCTTCATGTGTCAGTAGGAGCAAGTGGATACTCCAAAAGGAAGGTGCCGTCTGAAAGGTCACCCAGTTCCCTTCGACCGGTCGGCATATGACAAGGTGTCGTTAAGGGTACGGTTCATCACCAAGTCGACTCCAGATTGTGATGTCACCAGCTCTCAGTCAGAGGTCGTCTTCAATAATAATATGTATTACGGTATGTGAATTGGCTGGGGACAAGGTTACTTCATCGGGAACCGTTATTTGGAGAGCTTCTTGCTACTCTATCCACACTTCTTCATCCTTAGGGGTCGTCTCTTCCTCTATGCCTTCTTCTTGTCGGTCATGACCCGACTCTGGAAGAATCTCATCACGGTCGGTCTCCCTAGGGTTTTGTTCTCGACACAGCTCGTCGGCTCGTTCACGTCTGGCTTCCCTTCTCTGCTGTTGTTCGTCCCTCTTGATTCTCTTAATGTCCGACATATGTTCATACGATACTATTCCTTCGAGTCCTCTTCAGTCGACTGTTCATTACTGGCTTGGTCGACTGGTATCCACTATGCTCCCTCTCCGACACACGACCAGCTACCCCCCCATGGCCTACCCGACGCTTTTTAGAAAGCTCGGATAGTTCTGTCTATTTGCTCAGGAAGTATTCCCACTCCCTTTCAGCGATGAATTTCTCCCACTTCTTTTGCTTCTCCGCCCAGTTAGTGTTTGATGGCGGTTCGTACAATGGTGGTGGAGGTTCGACTATATGGCCCGCTCCTTTCTCTATCAAGAACTTGAACAGCAGGGTCGGTAAGGAGCACAGAAATTGGTCAATGAAATCTGTGTAGAATTTTGCTTTTACAGTTTCCACTGAGGTTCTGTCTTCGATTGCTTGCTCCTCACAGAATTCGTCAGCGATCTTCTCACACCACTCTGACAGATTAGTTCTACCCCCTCGAATAAGTTTCTCCAGCAACTGTTCTTCTTTAGTTGCGTCGATCTTTTTCATCCAGGAGTTGCTTCAGTAGTTGTGGCACGGATTCAACAAACTTCTCATGTGTCTCAGTGAAAAATCTGGCTTTGGCTTCTGCGACTGACAATATGTTCCTTGATCTCCTGCTTTGGTATCATATGTGAGCATATATTCTAGACATGTACTACCGGCAACGGAACCAATGTTGTAATCTCATAGATCACATAAGGTTACCAATAATACATACTAAAACATACATAAATATAAACAGAGACAGAAGACAAGAACAGATAGGATAGAACAGAATATCTTATTATAATGAGTTCATACAAAGCACAGAACTGAACTAAGTTCTTGTGTGGCTCAACAGCCTAATATATACAAGTTACAAACAGTTACAAAATAACTACCTGTCGGTTCGGTGAACCGACACGACTGTTAGTTAGCCGACTTAATTAACTAGTTTAGTCGGCCGACCGACTTAGTCAGCTGACTAAGTCGGTATTCGTTCAAGTCGACTTATGTGGACTTGCTCCTTCTACAGGACTCCATGAGGTTTATTTACACAATGTCACTTTTTACGAGCCTCGAAAGAATTGGAAATGGACTTGACGATCTTTTCATGTTTAAGGAGCTTGAAAAGAGGTGAAAGAAGACTCCATGATATTTCTTTACACAGTGTCATTTTTTTACGAGCCTAGAAAGAATCTGAAATGGACTCGGACCCTTGATACTAGATTTAACAAGTGAGACAAAAGTGTCGTAACAAATGCTCATCGACTTTTTCCGTTTTATGGTAGTGTGAAAAAGTCAAAACAAACTCCCAAGACTTTACTGCTACTGTTCATCTATCCTGTAATGACTCAAAACAAGTGTTAAATGCATCGATAGTTAACATTAAGGGATTACAACCGATAATATTTGAATAATAAATTATTTTGAATCAAAACTATAGGAAGAAAATCCCGATAAATGGAGTGAGGGATGGGCCTCTATAGACTATATTGTTTACTATGCAGAGAGTGCCTGGGAGCTAGAGAGTGCATCGGGATTCTGGGGCACACATGCTATATGCCATAGAGGCCATGGCACCTACAGTGTTCAACTGGGTGGAAGCCTTGGTTCCCATATTTAAGGACCAGTTGACTAAGTGTTGGCAAGGGGAACTGAAGTAGTTCGGTTTTAGTTCCATCCTAGCCTGCTTATTCTTCCATAGAGTACCACGGAAAAGACCTCAGGTGGTCTTCACAGAGTTGAGAGCACAGGACCCCCATATGATGAGGTGGGTCTGTATTATGGCTCGTACTGGAGCGTGTAGGGGGAGGATGAAGTTCAGTGACCCGTTCTTCAGATGGCTCCAAGATCAGATCGTCATGGTGGAGGATTATGCTTATGTGGGTATGGACTTCTGCGGAGACCCTGACCTACCGCTCCCACCTGGCGGATAGTGGGGAAACATTGGTGAGAAGCAAGAAACCCTAAAATGGAAATAATGTTTTTTATGTTTTTAATGTTTTATATTTTTTATTTTAAGCAATGAGACCTGAACATTTTCATGCATACGTTAGAGCAACACGACCTAGGTGAGCTTCCCCATTGGATAGACGATTTGGAGCCCGTTTTGTACCGTAGGGCGATGATATCACCGGGGAGTTAGAGGAAAAACTAGAGAGGTTGACCTTAGACATCCCTGGCGCTTCCATTGATGACCTCCCTCTGAGGTATCAGAGACCTACAGTGGGAGTAATGGGTCGATTCAGTAGGCTGCTACGTAGAGTATCTCGGGAAGTGATGTGCTACCATGAGCATCACTAGACATTGTATGCATGATGTATCTATTGAAAGCTAATAGATTTAGGAATTTGCATGGTGATTTTTCCTGAAAGCCTACATTCTTTAGATGAGGTCTCGTGACCTATTTTTTGTAAACATGTTCATATATATATATACATACTTTTACCTGGTGTTTATATGTCTCAAATGGTGAATGTATTTTACATGAGTTTTATGTGTCTTTAATCATTTATTTACAATGAATCATGTTTGATTTTAACGTCATGAATGGGCAATATGCCAATCTAAGATGTAATTAGCCAATGAGTCAGCAACTACATTATGTTCCCTAGGGATATGCCTATAAGTAATGGTTTCAAATGACCTTTCCAACAAGCATACTCTCTGGAAGAGGTGGAAAAGTATAGGATTTCTAATGGTGTCCACATGGTTTAAATGACAAACCATGAGTTGTGAGTCCATCAAGACTACCAGATTGCGAACATCTCAGGAGGTAGATTTAGCTATAAGACCTATAACTAATCGATACTCAGCGATGTTGTTGGTAGCAGGACCAATACAAACCGCTCCTGAACTGACCAAATCTTCAGCTGGGGAATAGAGGACCTAAGCAGCTGAGGCAAGATTCAAGGTGTGGTGGAAATCACCATCAGCGAAGCCATAGAAAACCATCTACATGACCAAAACATGGTATAAATAGATGCAGATAGTAAACTCAAAACCATATTGAAAGTAGTAAAAGAACACTAAAATCCAAGCAATATACATATATACAAGATACTACCCAAGAAATATCTAGGCGTAGTACCTCTTCAGGTACAACCCATTGTGAGGTTATCCTAAAGGGATTCCATCGTAGTAAAAGAGCTAGTAGGCTTCTTTCTATAAAACTTTAGAAATGACGAAAGGACCGTACCACATGGACTTGAACTTTCCTTTCCCTGGTTTGTCGTATCTTTGGTCATATGTCAAAACTAGGTCGCCGTCATTAAAGGCACGAGGCTGGATAGATTTATTGCCTTGATGTGTTTCTTATGTGCCTCATTAGCTAAGGCATCATCTCTATGAGTCTCATTAAGGTTATTCAAGTACAAAAATCTTTCTTCCTCTGCAGAAGTGTGAGGGAGAAGTTCGACGACAAGTTGTAAAGATATAATCTGACATTGAATCGATAAGACAGCTACAAGTCCATAGACAAGCTAGAAAGGTGTGAAACCAGTAGCTGTTTTCACCGAAGTCCTATGGGCCCAAAGAGTGGAGAAAAGAACATGGTGCCAGTTGGATTTATGATCTCCAACCATCCAATGAAGCATATTTTTCAAAACATTGTTAATGGCCTCTACCTAACCATTAGCTTGTGGATAATAAGGCGTAGAGTTTTCATGGCAAAACCCTATCTTGGCACTCAATTCCTCCATCATTTAATTACAGAAATGTGATCTGTGATCAGTAACAATGGACTATGGGACTCCAAATCTAGCTATGATATGATTGAATAGGAAGAAAGCAGCAGTCTTACCATCTTCCACATATGCAGGCATGGCCTTAGCCCACTTTGTAAAATAGTCAATAGCTACGATGATGTAACCATGCCCCCCAGCTGAGGTAGGCTAACATTGCATAAAATAAATCCCCCATTTGGTAAATGGGCCAATGAAAATGATAGGGTGTAGCGGAGTAGGATTAGTGCGCTTTTTGGGATAAAAATGTTTACAAGGTGGGAATTTCTAAACAGCCTCGTGATAGTCTTTGAAGACTGAAGGCCAGAAATAGCCAGCGCAAAGGATTTTTTGGGCTATAGTCATCCCAGACAAAGGACCGCCACATGCTCCGGAGTGGCAATCATTCAACACATGTTCAGCCTCCTCATGAGTGAGGTATCGATGGAGAATAGAATCAATCCCACATCTATACAAGGTATCAGTCAGGATGGGGTAGTATTTCGTGTGGTGACGGATACGACGTCGATCGTCACGGGATAGATTCAGCTGAAATCTTTGTGTTTGGAGATAAATAAGAAAATCTCCATACCATGGATCGGTAGTGCTGATCAGGAATAGAAATTCATCGAGAAATGAATCACTAGGCTCAGATTCCATCGCAGTAGAGGGAAGATCACACATGAGCTCGGTAAAAACCAAGGATTTCTTTGATGTGGCTTTGGTAAATTCCAGATCAAATTCCTGTAGTATGACTATCCATCAGGAGTACTTGCCCCCGAGCACCTAACAAGTCAGGATGTAATACATAGGGTTCTAGTCTGCCAATACAGTGGTTGTGCGGAGCAAAATGTAGTGACAAAATTTTGGTACGACAATGACCGTGGCATTTGCTAACTTCTCCATAGGTGAATATCAAGTTTCAGAATCCATAAGATTCTTACTAGCATAGTAAATAATGTGCTCATGACCATTGGGATTTTCCTGCACTAAAACCATTGCGATGGTAGTAGTGGAGGGAACAATATACAAGAGAAAATCCTTTGAATAATCTGGGGGGTGTATCACAGGTGAATGAGTCAGAGTATGTTTGAGATTATCAAAGGTGCATTGGGCTTGGTCATCCTAGAAGAATGGAGTGTCCTTCTTGAGGAGACGGATATAACTGTGCGTTTTCTCTGCAAAATTACACATGAAACAACGGAGGAATTTTTCCTTCCCTTTCAAACTTTGGAGTTCAAGGAGATTAGTTGGGGCTGGTAGATCTAAAATGGTGGCAATTTTCAAAGGATCTATCCAGATGCCATCTTTAGAGACCACAAAACCTAGCAGACATCCTGTCTCAACGCAAAAAACACATTTATGTGGATTGAGCCGTATATTATAATGACGACATCTCAGGAATATCTCTCTAAAATGATCAAGACGGTCCTCACATCACTGTGAACAAGTAGGGAGGTCATCAAGGTACGGTTCAACAATATGTTTAATATCATGAAACACATAGTACATCACACACTGGAAAGTGGCTCCAGCATTTTTCAATCCAAAACGTAACTTCCTATATGCAAAGGTTCCCCATGGGCAAATGAATGTCGTCTTGTGTTGATTGGAGGGTAATATCTCAATCTGATTATAGCCAGAGAATCCATCCATAAATGAGATGATGACACTTCCAACAAATTTTTTGATAATCTGATCGATGTGCAGAGTAGGAAATTTGTCCTTGGGAAAATATTTATTCAAATCCCTAAAATCGATACAGAGTCTAATGGTTCCTTGCTTTTTATTGACAGGGACAATGTTTGATACCCATTTCGTCAGGGGTACAGGATATATAAACCTGGATTTGAGAAGTTTCTCAATTTTAGCTTTAATAACTGCAGCCTTTCGTGGATGGAATTGCCTTAGTTTTTTCCTAATAGGTTTAGCCATGGGATAGGTTTTAATCTCATGGAGGACGGTGGATGGGTCAATCCCCAACAGCTCTTCATAGGACCAGGAAAAAAAATCATGAAATTCTTTGAAAAGTTCCTTATATGCTTTAGGTTCATCTCCCAAGTAGTTCTTCCCAACATGAACATGCTCGATGGTAGTAGGCTTGGCTGATATGTCAATCAAATTTGTTTGAGTAATGTTGCAAGGATTTTCATCGAAATCTGTGTCTTGCAATAATATGGGACTTTGGGGTACGTTGACCATATCAGCAGAAAACAAGGATGCATAATCATGGTTAGTCAAACTGGTGTTTGGGAGGAACATAGATCTATGATGGCGATCCTCCCAAATGGACTCATTCATATTCACAATCTCCATGATGGTCTTGTCAGAAGGAAAAGTCTCAGAGAGATAATCCAGAACAGGAAGAGATGGTTCTAGCCAGTAAGGTAGGTGGTAGGGATTCGAAGCCACTAGATGAAGGTCATCATTGTGATCATCGAAAAGGGTTTGAATGGTGTTATACATTTCTTCATGTGAACTCAATGAGGTGGACTCAACAATATGTTTTCCCTTAGGGTCATAATCAAATGATGCAATCATGGGAATTGTCGCGGTATCTATGTGAGGAGGAGTGGATGGAAAAATCCCCATAAGGGATGAATCCTTCAACATGCCTACCTATTGTAATCTCACAGATCACATAAGATTACCAGTAATACATACTAAAACATACATAAATATAAACAGAGACATGAGACAAGAACAGATAGGATTGAACAGATTATATGACTATATTGAGTTCATACAAAGCAAAGAACTGAATTGAGTTCTCGTTTGGCTCAATAGCCTGATATATACAATTTACAAACAGTTACAAAATAACTACCTGTCTTTTCAGTGAACCGACACAACTTTTAGTTAGCTGACTTAATATTCTAGTTTAGTCGGCCGACCGACTTAGTCGGCTGATCGACTAAGTTGGATCATCGACTTAGTCGATTGACCGACTAAGTTGGCTCATCAACTTAGTCGTCTGATCGACTAAGTCGGGCTTCGTTCAAGTCGACTTCTGTCGACTTGCTCCTTCTACATCTCCCCCACGAACAAAACGTTTCTTCATCTCGAAGAAACAGGGAGGTACAAAAATTGATGGTTTGTCAGACCTTCAAATTGCTATTGCTGTGGACTGTGCAGACCATCTCCCCCACGAACAAAACATTTCTTCATCTCGAAGAAACAGGGAGGTGCAAAAATTGATGGTTTTTTGGACCTTCAAATTGCTATTGCTATGGACTATGCAGACGGATGGTTGGTCTTTTCTGGACGCAGATCTCGACAATGGCCGGAGCTGTGATGGAAAGGTGATGCTAAAAGTTTTCCCAACTCTGCAAAGCTTTCTGGATGTCGATAGTTAATGTAGTTAAGCTTGATAGGACTGACATCTTTTCTGAAATGGGGACTTCTGCGATGTTTTCCATGTTAGGGCCCAAGAACTGGTTCTGCTCTTCTGCTGCGTTGATAAGTCGTTTCATCTGTGGGAAGATGATGTTGACTTTTTCTAAGTTGGTGAGAGCTTGTTGGACCCACTGGTGTGCTTCTCATTCTAGCTTTTGTAGTTTGTTTGTCTCCAGTACAATCTGCTCTTCTATTGTCTATCTAAGTGTTGCTTCTGTCGTCTTCCTGCTCTCCAAAGCCTGAATGCCTTGACGTGTCTATCTTGTCTACTGATAGACTTTCCCATAGTGAGTAGGCCAGTCTCTTAAGACTTCTTCGGTGATGACAGACTCCTCCATATGGTCTTGTAGCACTTTGTAGGCCTCTGAGAAGGTAGTGTGTTGAGCCAATAGCAGTCGGGCAGTCTCTTCCTTCTGTTCTTCCTTATTCTCTTGGATATGTGCCTGGATGGTCGACACCATGCTCTCAAAAAGCTGATATGCTCTTTCAAGAGGTCTATTTGTGTCGACTTCGATGGGTCGTGGAATGACAGATTGAGCTAAAGGTTACCAGTAATACATACTAAAACATACATAAATATAAACAGAGACAAGAGACAAGAACAGATAGGATTGAACAGATTATATTACTATATTGAGTTCATACAAAGCAGAGAACTGAATTGAGTTCTCGTTTGGCTCAACATCCTAATATATACAATTTACAAACAGTTACAAAATAACTACCTGTCGGTTCAGTGAACCGACACAACTTTTATTTAGCCGACTTAATCTTCTAGTTTAGTCGACCGACCAACTTATTCGATTGATCGACTAAGTCGGCTCATCGACTTAGTCGGCTGATCGACTAAGTAGACTCATCGACTTAGTCGGCTAATCGACTAAGTCAGGCTTCATTCAAGTCGATTTCTATCGACTTGCTCCTTCTACACTACCCCAATCGACTGGTAAGGAGGAGGGGACTAGCCTAACATGGGGATGTTATTAGCCAAATAGGTAGTAACATCCGGCGTACAGAAATCAAGCTGGTTGATGGTAACAATTCTCCCTAGATGTGGAAATTGGACTGTTTGAAATACTGTCAAAGCAACAGTGGTCATGGAATAAAACCAATTTCTTCCCTAGAAGGAGGTTGTAATCTAACAGGGAATCTACCACTTCTACTTGAATAGAAACAATTTTTCCCCCAAGTTCGACAGCGAAAGCTGATATGAGACCATGGGGTTGGAATCCACGTCCATTAAAGGCTTTCAGGGTCGTAGGTGATGTTACAAGCTTAGGAGAGCTGAGATCTTTCCAACAAGATAGAGACAAAACCGAGGTCGAAGCTCCCTCATCTAGTACTATTCTAAAAACCTTCTTTCCAACTACTTTCGTAATGATATGAAAAGCAAGTTTATGAGATAGTCTAGATTTATAGTTCTCAACATTAAAATGAATTAAGCTAGAATTGTTCATGTCTAAAGACCCTAACGCAGTTAACAGGTTTTTGTGTTGTATAGGACAACTTTGGAGTACTTCTAAGGTAGACATTGCACAGGGTGCCTAAGCGAGATCTTCAACTACGTTATAAAATTGAGCAACTCAGGCATTAGGATTGAAAACAGTCTTCTAAAGAGTACTCTTAGGTGGATGCAAAATCATATTGAGAGTAGGCTTCTCGATGGTTAGAGGAACAGTAAATGAGGATTCAGGAGAACCAGTAGAGGGAGCTTTCCCTAAAAAAGAATGGTATTATTTCTTATCTGTAGGTTTGTCATAGTTCTGACTTCGAGTTTGCAGACTAATGGTATCTGAGGACATCATACAAATTTCTGCTGACAAACTAGAGTTTCCCTGACTATACATGTGGTCTATCAGTTGTTGTTGAGAGGGAAAATGATCCATTATAACTATGGGTGTGGGATTTGATTTCAAAAATTGGGAGATTTCATCTCGACGGGGACACTCTTTTGTGAAATGGTCACCTACGCATAGAAGACATGGATATTTTTCCTTTCTTTTCCCTTTATCGTTATCTTTGTTGGTTGGTCTTGGATTCTTCTATTGCTTTCCAAATTTCTTATTCTTATTTTTACCCTTCTTCTTCTTATTTCCCAAGGTCTGAGTACTTTGAATGGAATTAACCTCAATGGAAACCTTGGGAGTCGAAGCAGTAGGGTTGGCAGTTTGGGTTTGCTTGGAAGGTTTTGTTGCTGACATGGACTGGATTTAACCAACAATCCCATCAAGAGGTACTTTTGCTAGTGGCTTTGCGAGATCAGTGCTTTAGAGGAGCTTGAGGAATCAAGTCATAAAGAGTTCCAGACTGGGAATAGACCAAGTCTAGATACTGGGCTCGACTAATATCCTACTCTTTAGTAATGACACTACCCATAGCCACATCTCAGGCAATTGGAGGCAACAAAGATTTGGTAAACCAATCAACTAATAACTGATCCAGAATAGGGGCCTTAATAAGCCTTCTCTGCCTTCTCCACTCATGGATATGATTGGATATGTGGGTGGAGATGTTCTGTTGTGGAAAAGTTAACATATCAGTTCTCATTTCATAACGAATAGGGAGCTGAAAGTGTGTAAGAAACAGAGTTTCCAACAAGCCAAAATCCACAAATTAATGTTGTGGAAGTTCAATGTACCACTTCGTGGCCGTACTGATCAAAGTTCACTGAAAGAGTCTTAATCGAACTAAATAATCCATGAGGGATTTTTAAGAACACCACAGATGGAATGTCATGACATGGTTTTTCAGATCATCTCCCTGCTTCCCATCGAACTTTGGGATGTCCAATGGTAACTTTACCGGAATGGGATGCCATGAGGGGTTATGTCGAATGGGGTCATTAATCAACTTGGACAAATCAGGAAGGTCCAAATTTTCTAGAAAATGTAACTGGCGGTTGGATTGCACATACTGGTAATATTGATATGGCATATAATTACCAGTAGGACTATAAGTAGACTGATAGAAAGGTTGTTGTGATGAAGAACTACTGGAAAATTTTCCCATAAGGGGTTTATTTCCTGGATCAGGACCACTAGGACCACCAAGGCCTCCAGGAGGAGGACCACCAGGGCCCCTAGTACCACTAGGACCATTGGGACCACTAGGAGGCAGACCACCAGACCCTTCAGGACTACTAGGAGGTAAACCTCTAGAGCCTTCGGAACCACTAGGAGGAGGGCCATTAGGGGGAAATCCACCAGGCCCCCCAGGACCACCAGGACCAATAGGACCAAAAGGAGGAAAGCCACCAAGCCCTCTAGGACCATTAGGCCCCCTAGGGGGAGGACCACCATAAGGGGGTCCCCTGGCACCTCTGGCAGTATGTATGGGTATCCTGCCCGCAGCTGGCATGTCATACCAGTTAGGTTGTCTCCATGGAATGAAAGTATTGCTAGGGTATGGAATTCTGGCATAAAGCATTCATGTAGGATTGGATGGATAATTAATGTTTCCTACAAAAGTTTGATAACCATAACCCCAAGAGGTTTGACTAGTTACAGGTTGTGCCCCTAAGGGTTGACCTAAACTAGATGGGCGGGTCACCAAATTAGTGTGGGTGCGAGGGACATAAACTGTAGATTGTTCTATACCAGAGCTCTGTCCTTGAATAGAGACAATTCCAGTGCTAGATAATGTAGGTCATGCCAGGGGGAACCCTTGGCACTGAAAGGTACTAACAAAACAGGAATTGAAGGTTGAGTCCTAGGTGCAGAAGATCTGAGAGGATTGGGAACTGACATGATATAAGAGGTGCTGGGGTTAGTAGTTTGACCTGGGTTGTGTGGTGTTACTATGTGATCTATAATCAGTTTAATGGGTCTCATAGAATCAACAAGTGAACGATATCCCACAGGAACAACTATGGAACGTGTTGGTGGTGTGCCCAATATGTCATCTATTTTCTTTTCAATCTCCTATGCGTGGAGAAGGGATTCCTCGTATTGTATTCATTCTTCTTCATCAGGTGTTAATTTTATGGAAGAGTTTACATAGGTGCCAAATGAGGCAATGGCCTGTCCTATAGAGGTATTACAAAATGGATCATTGGGACCATAATCAAGATGGGTAGTATCATCAACATGACCTTCTATGGGAGAATGGAACGAAGTATTTCCCTGAGAAGGTTGTTGGACCAAGGGAGGCGAGTGTGAATAATATGGTCCTCCACTTTCTACAACCACATTCTCTCCCATTTGGAAGGTGGTAGCAGCTCCTTGGTCAGTAGCTTCCAATGGATTTTCTCCTGAACTAGGAATAAAATCGAGTGGCAAGCCCCATACTCTTCTGTATTGTCTCGGCTTGGCCAGTTCGTATAGCTCCTATCTAACCTAGGGTCTCAAAAACTAGAAAACACACCAAAATTTCCCTACTCAAGCTAAAGGTATGACAAGCCAAACTTAAATGATAGGAGGAGTTCAAATAATCAGGTCTCTCACAAGGATTGTTAAGAAGGTGCCACTCACTATATGCCTTTAGGGTACGTGCATAGTAATCTCCCCGAATGTTGTTTTCAGTGTATGGATACAAGAAAGATGACCAAAGGGCTTTCCTTATATGGATAAGGTATCCTAGTGGGGTCTCTCGATATACTCAAGGTATGTGGGAACTCGAATCAGTAGTAGTGTTGTCTAATGCATAATTGTACATAAGGGGCCTTCCGATATACAATGGAGTATGTGAAGTACCTTTCTATATACCTCAAGGGTATGTCAAAGTTCATTCGATATATTGATGGTATGTGGAAGAACCACATGAGTCCCAGGATGTAATGCAGACAAATAATGATAGTTCCTATGCTTAACGACGCCTGAACATGTCTCTAGCCTATCACTCAAATTGCTATGTAAATTTTAACCTATAACTACCGTTAATTTTAAAGTGGACGGTTAGGTGAATGCATGGATTTTTGATAGAAAAAGTAAAACCATGCAATATGCACATGCAAATATTTGACTTTACCATTTAGTATGCCTACCTATGAGAGGGAAAGAGAGTATTTTCTTTTGCTTCAAAACCAAAAATATTTCCAAACAACAATCTTGAACACAAAATCAAAGACAAGCAAAACTTTCCAAACTCACTTCACTTTTCTGAAAGCAATCAAAAGTTGAGGAGTCTCTTTTCTCAAAAGAAAAATAAGCAGCACACTATATGCATATGCACTCTATTTTTTCAATTTTTATTAAAGCATAGAAAGATCTAACTTAAAACAATGATATTTTTTATTTTGATGAGATAGTGTAAATGAAAAAAGAGACAAAAGATCATAAAGGACCTGAAAGCTTGTGAGGCCATGTAAGAAGAAATATTTCACCTTCTGCAGACAGTAAGGTGTTCCACTAGTCTGAATGGTTCAGATCTAGAACAAATGAACGACAAAGGTTGAAGACCCTCCCTGGATGCCATAGATACCTAGAATGTAATTCTTTGATAGTAACCCTATGTACCTGCAATCAGATCAAACAAGCAAACCGATCAAAGCATCCAAAATATAATCTACTAATCCATATTAGTGACTAAGGAATCTAACAACATCTACATGTGAAATCAACAACAACAGTAATGTGGGACGGAAAATAGCTTTGTATTAAGATAAAATGGAGAAGTTTACAATCGATTAATCATTAGTGTTGACATGCATCTCCATGAAACCAACACTCTCATCCCCATAAGCTCCAACTTTGTTCTCTATGCTCTCCAATAGCTTGGGCCAGGTGGTCAATCCAACAACATAACAATACTTACAAGTTCTCTCCCTCAACCATGACCATGAGCTTGTATTTGTATGGCTTAATGGATAGGAATGGTTGAGATATTTTTGGGTGAGGTGGCCTCTTATATCCTAGGATGGGGGATCTTGAGCTCAACTGACTCACAATGATAGGGATAAGGGAGGACACAAGGCTCATCTTCTAGAAGCCTCGAGAAACCTCTCTTTTTCCCATTTTACCCATGGTACCATTCTTCTCCTCTTATGAAAGAGTGGTTCAGGTAAGAACTGCTTATGGACCAAGGGAAACAGGAGGTGGCACCGCTTATGGATAATAGGGGACAGGTAATGCGAACAAAGAATCACTCATGGCTAACAGGGAAAGCGTAGTGTTGAGAATTTTTATGAAAGATTGACAAACAGCATAGGTTTCCTCTCCAAGTGTTGGGATTAATTGCAAGTGAGTATGTCAAAGGTATTATCACATGATGGTGACAAGATTTTTGTATAACAGGATGCCCCCTAAAGCATGAGCTTTAGATAGATACGATAAACAAGAGCTTTGAAAGAACAAGTTCTCACCATGAGGTGAGAATGCCGGCTCGATCAGAGCATGTCATCAAGTAGGCATCTGTGATACATCAATATTTTTTACTCATAGACACAAGTAACCAACTCATAGCTACAGACCAATACAAGGAAGATCCATGAGAGGAATAAACAAGCATGGCTACTAGAATATAACATAGATCCATGTGATAGAGGACTCAAACTCAAACATAGCTACCAGACATACAATGTAGATCTATGTCATACAGACACAAATTTCAGCATAGTCACAATCATACAAATGTGGATCCATGCTAGACATACAAAACTCCATCGCAACCTAGGGAAAGCAATGAGCGCTTTAAACAAATACCCAGGGTCTTCATCTCATCTTCCACAAAGTACGATTCTATCCATGTGATTACAATGATCTGAAGTCAAACATGGTAGAAACCACTTGATTACTGGCCAATGATGTGAACCGTTAACAAGTGCGAGGGAGATCACCATTAATGTCAATGATTCCCAAGGTACCCTAGTACAATCTACTGAGTGTGAATAGATGTTCTGATGTCGAACACCCGGTCGATTCTATTGATCAAAGGTCAATGATGTGAACCTATGTCAAGAGCGAGAGAATCTGTCATTAAGGCATACATATCTCAAGGTACTAAGTTTTGTTTATAATACTATTTCCCAGATGATGAGCTGATGTTGACGGGAATAGTCTCATCGAAGGAGGGCCATGATGAGTCCCACATCGACGACACGAAACTAGAAACATAGTTTAGGAATGATGTGAATGTAGTAACCATAGGACTGACTCAAAAGTACTGACACAAAGACTGTGTTGACTACAGAGGTAAAACTTCTTCAAATCCCCTTTGAACATCGGGCGGCATGACAAAATACTTGGCAGCATGACTGGACGGGACAAACACATAATGTGACAATGGATAATGCATTCTTTTGAAAGACTCAAAGGAGTGAAATAACTCATGAAAGTGGATCGTTGGAGAGATTAGTTGAATACCCAACTGACTGACATGATGTGCAGATAAGTGCCATGTTCAAAGGTAACAACAAACAACTGCCATTATTTGCAAAATGATTCCCTTCCCATTTTCCCCATCATGATCAATGAGTGCCTCTTTTTAGTTTTACCAGTTCAAATAGGGTAACAAACACTTGATATAGCTTGTTGGAAGACAAGTCTAGACTCATATATTTTACAAACCTGAGAGAGGAGGGTTTCATTCCCAAAAACGAGTTTCTCAATGTTTAATTTAACAAGTCTAATGAAAGAAAACTCGGTATCATTCATGTTTAGAGAGTCTGAACGAATACAGAAGAAGACTCCAAAGGGTCCTTTTTCGTATGATTTAGTCTCTGAGGCCCAAAAAAGTGTAAAATAATACCTTAGAGAACTCTTCCAATCATGATTGGCTGGAGTGTTCCTTTTTTGTAAATAGTCTATCCGAACCGAAAAACAGATCACCTACCATTGAAGAGACGACTCTTCAAATACTTTTACGAGTATGAATAAGACAAGTACTCAACAATATTTTCATATTTAGGGAGCCTAAAAAGAGTTTAAAGAGGACTACATGAGGTTTCTTTACACAATGTCATTTTTTATGAGCCTGGAAAGAATCAAAATGGACTCGACGATCTTTTCGTGTTTAAGGAGCTTGAAAAAGATGTGAAAAGAAGACTCCATAATGTTTCTTTACACAATGTCAATGTTTACGAGCCTGGAAATATTCGAAAATGGACTCGAACCTTTGATATTGGGTTTAAGGAGCATGACCAAAGTGTCGTAACAAACACTCATCGACCTTTTTCATTTTATGGAAGTGCGAAAAATTTGTAAACAAACTTCCAAAGCTTCTTACTATGGTTCTCCTATCCTGCAATCAACTCAAAAACAAGTGTTAAATGCATTCATAACTAGCATAAGGGATTACGACTAATAAATTTCGAATAAAAAGTAATTTTAAGTCAAACTTTATAGCATGTCAGACCCAAAAATGCCTATATAAGTCATGTAAATAGTAAAAAATCAAATCATTTTACTATTTACCCACAGTGGAGAGCATTTGGAGCACTTTCTTAGCCATATCTTCAGCAACTAATACCGGGAGTTTCCACCATCCAATTTGAGCACCGTTAGTTGTAGGTAACAGCTGAAACCCTAATATTTCTTTTAATAGTGTTTATTTTGATTTTTGATGGGGTTTTGGGATCATATGGTAAGCCCTAAAACCTTAAAAGTGGGCACCGTGCATACCCCTTGCGGGATACGCGGTACCACTAGAGAACCGTGCCTAAAACATAGTTGACAGGTGGTGCCACCACCTGTCTCCAACGGTGCACAGGAGGTGCCGGCGTGGAGATTTTTAACTAATAGCATGAGCAATAATAATTCATTCTTTTGATTTTAAATGATTAGAGATGATTCTAATGCATGCTATTATTGTTTTTTATAGGTCTTGGTTTCTCAAAACATGGTGATATGGAAAGAAAGACAACATGACAATGATGATTCCTTCGCTAAAAGGAATGCGGGTTGTATAGCCGCATTATGGGACTGTGGGATCCTGAAATTATTCTGAACCCCAAGTATGGTGTCACACGAGTGGCTATTAAAGCACACACTGCAGATGTGGAATCTAGAGTAGCAGTACTTCAAGGTGGGGGCCCATATTCTGAAAGTGGAGGTAGAGGATATCTACTTCTTGACTGGTCTCTTGAGATGGGGTACCCCCACCTCACTGAAAATTTCCCATGGAGGGGATATTACCACTCGAGAAATTATGGATCGTCACTATGCTCCAGGGACAAGGACATCGGGGAAGAAAATCCCCATTAGAGCAGTGATGGATAAGCCCCAATGGACTGTCCTATTTACTATGTAGAGGGAGGCCAGGAGTCAGGGTGTGCACTAGGATTCTAGGGAACACATGCTGTATGCAATAGAGGCCATGGAACCTATGGTATTTAACTAGGCAAAAGCCATGCTTCTGGTATTCAAGGATTAGCTGACTAAGTGTCAGCAGGGAGAGCTAAAGTAGTTTGGATTTGGTTCCATTTTAGCCTGCTTTTTCTTTGAGCGGGTACCACAAATGAGACCTCAAGTGGTCTTTAGGAGCTTGAGAAAGCGGGACTCCCCTGTGCTGAGGTGGGTCCAAGTCATGGCTTGTATAGGAGCAAGTAGGGGGGAGGTGAAGTTTGGTGACCTATTCTTTAGATGGCTCCGAGATCAGATCCTCATGGTCGAGGATTATGCTTACATAGGTACGGACTTCGTCGAAGATCCTGACCTACCACTCCCACTTAGCGGACAGTGGGACGACATCGGTAATATGCAAGAAATACCTAAAATGGATGAAATGTTTTTATATTTTTTAATGTTTTATATTTTTTATGTTAAGTGATGAGACCTATATATTCTCATGCAGATGTTGGAGTAGCGAGACCTGAAGGAGCTTCTCCATTGGATAGGTGGGCTGGAGCCCACTTTGTACCATAGGGTGATGATATCACTGGGGAGTTAGAGGAAAAACTAGAGAGGTTGACCTTGGATATCCCAGATACTGCCATTAATGACCTCCCGATGAGGTACTAGAGACCTACAATGGGAGTACCAGGTCAATTTAGTAGGATTATACGTAGGGTAGTGCGGGCAGTGATGTGCTACCATGAGCATCACTAGTGTATGAGATATGTACTAAAATCTGATAGATTCGGGATTCTGTATGATGTATTTTCCTGAAATCCTACGTGCTTCAGATGAGGTCTCGAGACCTATATTTTGTAAACTTTTTCGTATATATATATACAAACTTTTATCTGGTGTTTATATGTCTCAAATGGTAAATGTATTTTACATGAGTTTTATGTGTCTTTAAATGTTTATTTGCAATGGACCATGTTTGATTTCAATGTCATGAATGGGAAATATGCCAATCTAGGATGTAATTAGCTAATGAGTTAGCAACTACATTATGTTCCCTAGGGATATGCCTATAAGTGATGGTTTCAAATGATCTTTCCAACAAATGTACTTTCTGGAAGAGGCGTAGAAGCACAGGGTTCCTAATGGTGTATACATGGTTCAAATGACAAACCACGAGTTGTGAGTCCATCAAGACTACCAAATTGCGAACATCCTAGGAGGCAGCTTCATTTAGAAGACTGATGAATGCTTCATACTCGGCGATGTTATTAGTAGCGGCACATATATCAACCGCTCCTAAACTAACCAAATCTTCAGCTGGGGAATAGAGGACCCAAGCAGCCAAGGCGAGATTCAAGGTGTGGTGGCAAGCACCATCAACAAAGTTATAGAAATCCATCTGCATGACCAAAACATGGTATAAACAGATGCATGCACTAAACTCAAAACCATCTTGAAAATACTAAAAGCACACTGAAAGCCAATCAATATACATATATACAAGATACTACCCAAGAAATACCTAGGCATAGTACCTTTTCAGGTACAGCCCATTGTGAGGATGACCAAAAGGAATTCCATCATAATCAATGAGCTCATATGCTCCTTTCTCTAAAACCCTAGAAATGATGAAAGGTCCATACCACATGGACTGGAAATTGCGTGGTGCTAGTTGGATTTATGATCTCCAACCATCCGATGAAGCATAGTTTTTAAAACTTTGTTAATGGCCTCTACCTGACCATTAGCTTGTGGATAATATGGTGTAGAGTTTTCATGGCAAAAACCTTGCTTGGCACTTGGTTCCTCCATCATTTGAATATGGAAATGGGATCCATGATCAGTAACGATGGACTGTGGGACTCCAAATATAGCTATGATATGATTGAATAGGAAGAGAGTGGTAGCCTTACCATCTTCCATGTATGTAGTCATGGCCTCAGCCCATTTTGTGAAATAGTCAACGGCTAAATTGATGTAACAATGCCCCCCGACTGAGGTAGGCTTACAATGCATGAAGTCAATCCCCCATTTGGTGAATGGTCCAATGGCAATGATGGGGTGTAGTGGAGTAGGATGGGTGCACATTTTAGGATAAAAGTGTTGACAAGGTGGGCATTTCTTAACAGCCTCATGACAATCTTTAAATATGGAAGGCCTGAAATAGCCAGCCCAAAGTATTTTCTTAGCTGTAGCCATCCCAGATAAATGACCACCACATGCTCCAGAGTGGCAATCATTCAACACATGTTCAGCCTCTTCATGGGTGAGGCATCACCAGAGAATATGTCTATACAAGGTATCATTCAGGATGAGGTAGTATTTTGCATGGTGACTGATATGGTGATGATCGTCACAAGATAAATGCAGCTAAAATTGTTGTGTTTGGAGATAAATAATCAAATCTCCATACCAAGGGTCAGTGGTGCTAATCAGGAACAGGAATTCATCCGAAAATGAATCACTGGACTCAAATTCCATCTAAGCATAGCGAAGATCACACATAAGGTCTGCAAAGACCAAGGATTTCATTGATGTGGGTTTGGAAAATTCCAGATCAAATTCTTGTAGTATAGCTATCCATCAAAAGTACTTGCTTCCAAGCACCTGACGAGTCAGTATGTAATACATTGGGTTTTGGTCTCTCAATACAGTGGTAGTGCAGAGTAGAATTTAGTGATGAAACTTTTGTACAGCAATGACCGTGGCCAATGCTAACTTTCCCACACGTGAATAATGAGTTTTGGAATCCATAAGAGTCTCACTGGCATAATAAATCACATGCTCCTGACCATGGATATTTTCCTGCACTAAAACCATAGCGATGGTAGTAGTGGAGGCAGAAATATACAAGAGAAAGTCCTTTGAATAATCTGAGGGGTGTATCACGGGTGTATGAGTTAGAGCATGCTTAATATTATCAAAGGCACATTGGTCCTAGTCATCCTAGAAGAATGGGGTGTTCTTTTTGAGGAGACGCATATAACAGTGTGTTTTCTCTGCGAAATTGAACACGAAATGGCGGAGAAAGTTTTCCTTCCCTTGCAAACTTTGGAGTTCAAGGATATTAGTTGGGGCTGGTAGATCTAGAATGGTGACAATTTTCAAGGATCAATCTGGATGCCATCTTTGGATACCACAAAACCTATTAGATGTCCTGTCTCAATGCAAAAAACACATTTATGCGGATTGAGCCACATATTATAATGACAACATATCAGGAATATCTCTCTAAGATGACCAGGGTGGTCCTCCCATCGTTGTGAATGAGAAGGGAGGTCGTCAAGGTACGGTTCAACAATATGTTTAATATCGTGAAACACATAGGACATCGCATGCTTGAACATGGCTCCAGCATTTTCAAGCCAAAAGGTGACTTCTTATATGCAAAGGTTCCCCATGGGAAAATGAATGTCGTCTTATGCTGATCGGAGAGTAATATATCAATCTGATTATAGCCAGAGAAGCCATCCATGAATGAAAAGATGACACTTCCAGCACAGTTGTCGGTAATCTGATTGATGTGCGGAGCAACAAAGTTGTCCTTGGGACAAGCTTTATTCAAATCCCTAAAGTCGATACAGACTCTAATGGTGCCTTGATTTTTATTTCAGGGACAATGTTCGATACCCATTCCATTAGGGGTACAGGATAAATAAACCCTTCTTTGAGAAGTTTCTCAATTTCAGCTTTAATAGTTGTGGCCTTTCGAGGATGGAATTGCCTTAGTTTTTTCCTGACAGGTTTGGCTTAGGGATAGGTTTTAATCTCATGGACCACAATGGATGGGTCAATCCTCGACATCTCTTCATAGGACTAGGAAAAAATATCACAGAATTCTTTCAAAACTGCCTTGTAGGCTTTAGATTCATATGCCAAGCAGTTCTTCCCAACATGAACATGCTCGATAGTATCAGGTTTGGTTGATATGTCAATCAGGTTTGTCTGAGTAATGCTGCAAAGGTTTCCTTCAGAATCTATATATTGCAACAATATGGGACTTTGGGGTACGTTGACAATATCAGTAGGAAACAAGGATGCAAAATCATGGTTAAACGAACTGGTGTTGGGGAGGAACATGGATCTATGATGGTGATCCTCCCAAATGGACTCATTCGTGCTCATGATCTCCATAATGGACTCGTTGAAAGGAAAAGTATCAGAGAGATAATCTAGAGTAAAAAGAGAAGGTTCTAACTAGTACGGTAAATGGTAAGGATCCAAAGCCATTAGATGAAGGTCATCAGTGTAATCATTTGAAAAGGTTTTAATGGTTTCATACATAGCTTTGTGTGGACTCAATGAGGTGGACTCAACAACATGTTTACCCTTAGGATCACAATCAAATGAGGCGATCATATGGACTGACGCGGTATCCATGCTAGGAGGAGTGGATGGAAAAACCCCCATAAGGGATGAATCCTTCAACATGCCTACCCCAATCAACTGGTAAGGAGGAGGGGACTGGCCTAACATGGTGATGTTATTAGCCATGGAGGTAGTAACTTCTAGTGTGTAGAAATCAAGCTGGTCAATAGTAACAATTTTCCCTAGATGTAGAAATTGGACTATGCAGAATATTGTTGAGGCGACAACAGTCATGGCATAGAATCAATTTCTTCCTAGAAGGATATTGTAATCTAAAGGGGCATCTACCACTTCTACTTGAATGGAAACAATTTTCCCCCCCAGCTCGATCACTAGGGCTGATATGAGACCATGGGGTTGGAAACCCCATCCGTCAAAGGCCTTGAGGGTCATAGAGGATGTTACAAGCTTGGGAGAGCCAAGGGCTTTCCAACAAGACAGAGACAAAACTAAGGTAGAAGCTCCTTCATCTAGTACCATTCGAAAAACTTTATTTCCACCTACTTTCGTAATGATCTGGAAAGCAAGTTTATGAGGTAACCTATACTTGTAGTTCTCCACATTGAAATGAATCAAGTTGGTATTATCCGGGTCTAAAGCTCCTAATGCTATTAATAGGTTTTTGCACTGTGTAGGGAAACTTTGGAGCACTTCTAAGGTAGACATTGCACAAGATGCCTGAGCGAGATCTTCAACTACATTATAAAATTGAGTAGCTCAAGCATCAGGGTTAAATACAGCCTTCCGAAGAGTACTCTTTGGTGGGCGCAAAATCATGTCAAGAGTAGGCTTCTCTATAGACAGGGGAACAATAGATAAGGATTTGGGAGAACTAGTAGAGGGAGATTTCCTTGAACAAGAATGATCTTCTTTCTTTTCTACATATTTTTCATAATTATGACTTCGATTTTGCAGATTAATGGTATCCGAGGACATCATACAAATTTCCTCTGACGAACTAGAGTTACCTTGATTAGACATGTGGTATATCAGTTATTACTGAGAGTGAAAAGGATCCATGAGTACTGCTGTTGCGGGATTTGACTTCAAAAATTGGGAGATTTTGTCTCGACAAGGACACTCCTTTAAGAAATGGTCACCTTCACATAGAAAGCAGGGATATTTTTCCTTTCTTTTCCCTTTATCTATATCACTGCTGGTTGGTCTTCGAGTCTCCTGTTGGTTTCTAGGTTTTTTATTTCTATTTTTACCTTTCTTTTTATTCTTACCCGAGGTTTGAGTACTTTGAATGGAATTGACCTCAACGGAAACCTTAGGATTCGAAGGAGTAGGGGTGGTAGTTTGGTTCTTCTTGGCAGGTTTCACTGCTAACGGGGATTGGATTGAACCAACAATCCCATCAACAGGTACTTCTGCTAGTGTCTTGGTGGGATCGGTGCTTGGGTTAGGAGCTTGAGGAATCAAGTCTTAAAGAGTTCCATACTAGGAATAGACCAAGTCTAGATACTGGGCTCAACTAATAGACTTCTCTTTAGTAATGGTACTGCCCATAGCCACATCATGGGGAATAGGAGGAAACAAGGATTTGGTGAACCAATCAGCTAATAACTGATCCGGAATATAGGCCTTAATAAGCCTTCTTCGCCTTTTCCACTCATGGATATGATTAGATATGTGGGTGGAGGTGTTCTGTCACAGAGAAGTTAAAATATTAGTGCCCGTTTCATAACAAATAGGGAGATGAAAGTGTGTAAGAAACATGGTTTCCAGTGAGCCAAAATCCACAAACAAATGTTGTGGGAGTTCAATGTACCACTTCGCAGCGATACCGGTCAAAGTTCGCTGAAAGAGTCGTAACCGAATGGGATCATCCATGAGGGAGTTTAAAGAACACCATAGATGGAATGTCATAACATGGTTCTTCGAATTGTCTCCCTGATTCCCATCGAACTTCAGGATATCCGAGGGTAACTTTATTGGAATAGGAGGCCATAAGGGATTGTGTCGAATGGGGTCATTAATCAACTTGGACAAGTCAGGTAAGTCCAAATATGCTAGGAAAGGTAACTGTTGGTTGGGTTTCACATACTGGTAATATTGATATGGCATATAATTACTAGTAGGACAATAAGTGGACTGAAAGATAGGCTGTTGTGACGAAGAACTAATGGAAAATCCACCTGTAGGGGGTTGATTTCCAGGATCAGGATTGTTAGGACCACTAGGGCCTCCAGGAGGAGGACCGCTAGGTCCACCGGGACCACCAGGACCACCGAGATGACTAGGACCACTAGGACCACCAGGGGGCAGACCACCAGACCCTCCATGGCCACTAGGAGGTAAACCTCTAGAGCCTTTAGAACCACTAGGAGGAGGGCTTCCAGACCCTCTAGGGCCATAAGGAGGAAAGCCACCAGGTCTCCCAATACCACTAGGACCACTAGGACCATAAGGAGGAAAGTTTCTAAATCCTTTGGGACCATTAGGCCCCCCAGGGGGAGGACCTCCATAAGGTGGTCCTCCGGCACCTCTTGAAGTATGTATAGGTATCACCCCCATGGCTGGAATGTAAGACTAGTTGGGTTGCCCCCATGGCGTAAAAGTATTACTAGGGTATGGAATTCCAGCATAAGGCATTCCTATAGGATTGGTTGGATGATTAATGTTACCTATAGGTATTTGATAACCATAACCTCCAAAAGATTGAATGGTTACAGGTTGTGCCCCGGAGGGTTGAATTGAACTGGATGGGGGATTTACTGCATTAGTATGGGTGGGACATAAACTATAGATGGTTCTATATTAGAGGTTTGTCCTTGACTAGATACAATTCTGATGTCAGATAACGTAGGTCGTGTCATGGGTTGCACCCCGACACTAGAAGGTAAAGACAAAACGAGAATTGAAGGTTGGGACCCAGGTGCAGAAGACCTGGGAGGATTAGGAATATACATAACATGGGAGGTGGTGGGGGTGGTATCTTGACCTAGTTTGTGTGGTGTTCTTGGATGATCTATAATCGGTTCAATGGGTCTCATAGAATTGACCAATGAACGATATCCCAAAAGAACAGATGTGGAACGTAATACTATTGGGCCTAATGGGTCATATATTTACTTGTCAATCTCCTGTGCATGAAGAATGGTAGCACGGTATTTCCTACATTCTTCTTCATCTTCGGAAGTATTTACACGAGTACCAAATGAGGCAATGGCTTGTCCTATAGGGGTGTCCCAAAATAGAGCATTGGGACCAAAATTTGGATGGATAGTTTCATCAACATGACCTTCCATGGGAGAATGGAACGAGGAATTTCCCTGAGAATGTTGTTGGACCAAGGGAGGCGAGTGTGAAGAATATGGTCCTCCACTTTCTGCAACCACACTATCTCCCACTTGGGAGGTGGTAGCAGCTTCTTGGTCGATAGCTTCCATCTGATTTTCTCCTGAACCAGGAATAAAATCAAGTGGCAAGCTCCGTACTCTTCTGGATTGTCTTAACTCAGCCAGTTTGCATAGTTCCTATCTAACCTAGGGTTTGAAAAACTAGAAAACACACCAAAAAATTTCCCTACACAAGCTATAGGTCAAAACAAGCCCACTTAAAATGATAGGAGGAGTTCAAATAGTTAGGTCTCTCACCAGGATTGTCAAGAAGCTGCCACTCACGATATACCTCAAGGGTACATGCGTAGTAATTGAATGTTGTTTTCGATGTATGGCTCCAAGAAAGATGGCCAAAGGGATTTTCTCATATGGATAAGGTATCCTAGTGGGGTCTCCCAATATACTCAAGGTATGTGGGAGCTCGAATCAGTAGTAGTGTTGTCTAATGCATAACCGTATACAAGGGGCCTTCTGATATACAATCGAGTACGTGAAGTACCTTTCTATATACCTCAAGGGTACATGAAAGGCTGTTCGATATACCGACAGTACAGGGAAGAACTGTGCAAGTCCTGGGATGTAATGCGGACAAATAACGACAGCTCCTACGCTTAACGACACCCAAACACGTCTCTAACCTATCACTCCAATTTCTACGTAAATTTTACCGTATAACTACCATTAATTTTAAAGTGGACAGTTAGGTGAATGCATGATGTTTTGACAGAAAAGTAAGACCATGTAGTATGCGTATGCAAATATTTTCACTTTATCGTTCAGTAAGGCTACTTACGGGAGGGAAAGAGAGTATTTTATTTTGTTTCAAAACCAAAAATACTTCCAAAAAATAGTCTTGAACAAAAAATTGAAGACAAGCAAAACTTTCCAAACTGATTTCTCTTTTTGGAAAGCAATAAGAAGGGGAAGAATATATTTTCCTAAAAGAAAAACAAGAAGCACACTACATGCAAATGCACTCTATTTTTTCAATTTTCTTAAAACATAGGCAAATCTAACTTAAAACTACCATATTTTTTATTTTGATTGAGATAGTGCTAAATGCATAAGAGACAAAAGAACATGAAGAGCCTGAAAGCTTGTAAATCCAATCAGAGATCCAATGTCCAATGCTTAATGATGACAACCTAGTCTCATTCAAAAATTTTCTTTTTAAAAGGAAGAAAAAGAAGTTCTCTATGCAAACAAGAAATGAAACTAAGATGCTAATCAAATGGTCTTCTTTCAGTCTATATAATAGAAATGAAAAGAGATCTTACTAATACCCTAAGCTTTCCAAAAAACAAGAAATCCTTTCGTAATCACAACCAACAAGCACCAAAGTGAATGAACAATCAAAAAGCCTAATCTAGCTTTCATATTTTCCAATCAAACCAATCTTAGACCATAAAATATCAAACCACAAGCATCAGATTATATCACACAAACCTGACAATGTAGGAATGAAAGCAAATCAACTCAAATTTTTACAAAAAATGAGAAAAATGAGGTCTTGGAATGATGCCTACCTAGCACCACACTTCTCTGGTTGACAGAGTGGTTCTATCCCAGCACCGCTTCTCTCCAACAGAACAAAGGCGGTGGTACCGCATGCTGCTAACTCGGTTCAGGCGGTGGCAGCGCTTCTCGTACACTACATAAGCACGGTTCCCTGTAAAAATACAAAACACAAAGAGAACGACAGATCAAGTCAGTAAAATACCAGATCAGGGTAAAGGCTGATAGATTGAGTATAAAAATAGAGCATAAAAGGTTGAAACGATTCAGATCTGAATAGATCTGGAAGTTTCAAACCCAAATTTACTAAGTCAGATAGCAGATCTGATTGAAGAGAGTTGGAGAAGGAGCCTGGATTCAGACAAGAGTTGAAGAACTGAGGAAGATCAGATCAACTGATACATATATCTATTCCCCAGCGGAGTTGCCAGATTTGTAAGCAGGAATATTTCACCTTCTGCGGATAGTAAGGTGTTCCACTGGTCTGAATGGTTCAGATCCAGAACAAATGAATGACAAAGGTTGAAGGGCCTCCCTGGATGCCGTATATACTTGGAATGTATGCTTTGATAGTAACCATTTGTACCTACAATCAGATCAAACATGCAAACTGATCAAAGCATCCAAAATATAATCTACTGATCCATGTTAGTGACTAAGGAATCTAACAACATGTACATGTGAAATTAACAACAATAGTAATGTGGGATGGAAATCGGCTTTGTATTAATATAAAATGGATAATTTTACAACCAATTAAGCCTTAGTGTCGACATGCATCTCCAATCACTTCAGCCAAGTTTTCAATCCAACAACATAACAATACTTCTAAGTTATCCCCCCTCAACCATGACCATGAGCTTGTATTTATAGGGCTTAATGGATAGGAATGGTTAAGATATTTGTGGGTGAGGTGGCCTCTAAGATCCTAGGATTTGGGATCTCGAGATAAACTGACCCACAATGATAGGGATAAGGGAGCACACGAGGCTTATCTTCTAGAAGCATCGAGAAACCTCTCTTTTTCCCATTTTACCCAGGGTACCACTCTTCTCCTCTCATGATAGAATGGTTCAGGTAAGAACCGCTTATGGACCAAGGGTAACAGGCGGTGGCACCGCTTATGGATAACATGGGATAGGTGGTGTGAACAAAGAACTGCTCATGGCTAACAGGGAAATTGCAGTGCTGAGCATTTTTATCAAAGATTGACAAACAACATGGGTTTCCTCTCTAAGTACTGGGATTAAGGGCAAGTGAGTATGTCAAAGGTCTTATCACATGATGGTGACAGGATTTTGGTATAACAACCATTCCAGATCCAAGAGGGTATAAGTCATGAAGATATAGCATTCCATGAGAATGCCATGGGTCCAATATAGTAGTTCTTCATATCAGTATTGTATTCAGCCTCTAATTGAGGCAACCATTATTGTATCATCAGTTGTACATGATCGGCTCTTATATTATGGAGCATAGATCATGTTATTATTTTGACATTGTTACGAGCATGGGGATTCCCACCTCGTCCATATACATGGCACACATTATTTGTATCTAACCCATTGATAGGAACCATATTAATACAAAAACCAAAAGCCACCATGCCCCAGCCGAGGAAGCACCACCTCTCCATAGAAAATCCTATGATGTCCATCGGCCATACAATGAGCTCCTGCCCTCACACATCAAGGGGCAATCTGTTAACCCAAAAAATCCCTCACTCAGCTCTACATGCCCTACACCACCCAAGAACACCCATGCACCACCCTCATTTCACCCCGTTGGACCCCCACACCCTACAAAATCCTTAAGAATGAGCAAAAGGGGTTAAAATCCCCTAAAAGAACCAAAATAGCTCTCATAGGGGCTTAAGCCTCCAAAAAGGAGCTAAAACCCCTCAAAGGAGCTTAAAACCCCAAAATAAGCTAAAGATATGGAAGAAGGGGCTAAAATCCCAAAGAAAGGGCTAAAGCCCCAACCAGGGGCTTCAAATTCTAAAAAACCCCAAAAAATCTATAATAGAGAGGTGGGGGTCACTCTCAAATCATTCCTCCCTTGCATACTATTATGCAGCCTGAGTGGATGGCTTGAGACCATTTGCCTCTCAAGCCACCCACACTCCCTCTCCTCCATTCCTCCATTGAGCCATAGCTCCCCCATTCTTAAGAGAGGTGCTTCTCCAAGCTAACACATGGTGGCCTATTTCCACCAAAAGAAGGTATAATGTCTATTTCATTTTGTTTGTTTTAGTTTTTTCTAACTTATATTTGTTTGCAGGTTTGTTGCTTCACATTTTTTTGTAGGTATTTTGGTTCTAACAATTGTATGCAGGGCCTTGGAGTTTAAACCCTAACATTGTGTGCAGAGGGATTCTTTCTTTGTTGGTTCTATTTTTCTTTGATTTGTGTTCTGTATTTCTATTCTGTTTATTTTTCCCTGCATCCACCACTAGGAACTTACCCTTCCGTCCTATAGATGAAAGGTATCCATTCCTTCCCTGTAGCAAGGGAGAAATCCCTACTACAATGGGAATCAGGGGTTTAGAGAGACAACTATAAATACATAATTTGAATTAGGGGTTTAGAGAGACAACTATAAATAAATAATTTGAATCAGGGGTTTAGAGAGAGAGAGAAATTGGTGTTGGGACTTTAGAGAGGGAGAGAGAGAAAGGATGTTAGGGGTTTAGAGATACAAAATGTGATATTGGGGTTAGGGGTTTATAGAGAAAGACAAAGATTATTAGGGGTTTAGAGAGAGAAATATAGAGGTATTTGGGGTTATTCATTGGAGAGAGAGAGAGAGATAAAATGATTGGGGATTACGGGTTTAGATAGAGAGAGAGAAACAAAGTTATATGAGGTTAGCAGTTTATAGAGAGGAAAAGAATGAGAGAGAATAGGGTTTACAGGTTTAGAGAGAGAGATAGAGGAAGACAGATTGGGGGTTAAGGGTTTAGAGAGAGAGAAAGAGAGATAGTGGGTTAGGGGTTTAGATAGAGAGGAGGGAGAGATATTGGGGACTAGGGTCTTCGAGAGAGATATTGGGGACTAGGGTCTTAGAGAGATATGTTGGGAACTAGGGTCTTAGATAGAGATATTGGGGACTAGAGGCTTAGAGAGAGACAAATTTGGGCTGAGGATTTTATCGAGAGATAGAGAGAGATAGACCAATTCAGGGTTAGGGTTTTAGAGAGAGAGAGAGGGATAGATAAATTCAGGGTTAGGATTTTAGAGAGAGAGAGAGGCATAGACAAAATTAGGGTTAGGGTTTTAGAGAGAGAGATGGATAGACAAATTCAGGGTTACAGCTTCAAAGAGAGAGAGAGAGAGAGAAGGATAAAGATATCTGAGTGAGTTTAGAGAGAGAAAGAGAGAGAGAGTGGTTGGAGGTTATGGGGATTACAGGTTTAGACATAGAGAGAGAGAGAGATAGAGAGCAGGAGAGAGAGAGAGAGAGAAATAGAGTTATAGGAAGTTAGTGGTTTATAGAGAGGAACAGAATGAGAGAGAATAGGGTTTATGGGTTTAGAGAGAGAGAGAGAGAGATTTTAGAAGCTTAGAGAGTGGGAGAGATTGGGGATTAGGGGTTTAGAGAGAGAATAGAAATACATAATGGGAATCAAGGGTTTAGAGAAAGAGAGATTGAAAGTTATGGGTTTAGACAGAGAGAGAAATTGGGGTTGGGACTTTAGAGAGGGAGAGAGAGAAAGGATGTTAGGGGTTTAGAGATACAAAATGTGATATTGGGGTCAAGGGTTGAGAGGGAGAGAGAACTGAGAGAGAGAGAGAGAGAGAGAGAGAGAGAGAGAGAGAGATGATTAGGGGTTTAGAGAGAGAGATATAGAGGTATTTAGGGTTAGTCATTGGAGAGAGAGAGAGAGAGATAAAATGATAGATATAGGGATTAGGGTTTCATAGATAGATAGATAGAGAGAGAGATAGAGAGATAAAACGATTGGGGATTATAGGTTTAGACAGAGAGAGAGAGAGAGAGAACAGATATATGAGGTTAGCATTTTAGAGAGAGGAAAATAATGAGAGAGAATAGGGTTTATGGGTTTAGAGAGAGAGAGAGAGAAAGACAAAATGGGGGTTAAGGGTTAGGAGAGAGAGAAAGAGAGATAGTGGGTTAGGGGTTTAGATAGAGAGGAGGGAGAGATATTAGGGACTAGGGTATTACAGAGAGATATTGGGGACTAGGGTCTTAGAGAGAGATATTGGGGACTAGGGGATTAGAGGGAGACAGATTCGGGGTTAGGATTATATATATATATATATATATAGAGAGAGAGAGAGAGAGAGAGAGAGAGACCAATTCAAGGTTAGGGCTTTAGAGAGAGAGAGGGATAGATAAATTCAGGGTTAGGGTTTTAGAGAGAGACAGTGGTAGACAAATTTAGGGTTATGGTTTTAGAGAGAGAGAAAAATACAGATATCAGGGTGATTTTAGAGAGAGAGAGAGAGAGGTTGGAGGTTTTGGGGATTACGGGTTGAGACATAGAGAGAGAGAGAGAGAGAGTTATAGGAGGTTAGTGGTTTATAGAGATGAAAAGAACGAGAGAGAATAGGGTTTATGGGTTTAGAGAGTGAGAGAGAGAGAAAGACATATTGGGGGTTAAGGCTTTAGAGAGATAGTGGGTTAGGGGTTGAGATATAGAGTAGGGAGAGATATTGGGGACTAGGGGCTTAGAGAGAGATATTGAGGATTAGGGTCTTAAAGAGAGATATTGGAGACTAGGGGTTTAGAGAGAGATATTGGGGATTAGGGGCTTAGAGAGAGAGAGATTGGGGGTTAGGGTTTTAGAGAGAGAGAGAGGGATAGAAAAAATTGTCGTTCACGTTTTAGAGAGAGAGAGGGGGATAGACAAATTTAGGGTTGGGGTTTTAGAGAGAGAGAGGGATATACAAATTAGAGGTTACAATTTTAGAGAGAGATGGATAGAAAAATTTAGGGTTAGGGATTTAGAGAGAGAAGGATAGATAAATTTGGTGTTAGGGTTTTAGAGAGAGAGGGATAAAGATATCGAGGTGAGTTTAGAGAGACAAAGAGACGTTGGAGGATATCGGTTTAGAGAAAGAGATTGGAGCTTAAGGGTTTAGAAAGAGAGAGATTGGAGATTAAGGGTTTCGAAAGAGAGAGATTGGATCTTAAGGGTTTAGAAAGAGAGAGATTATGTATTAAGTGTTTATAGTGAGACATATATAGAAATAAAGAGAGTATGTTTAAGGGCTTAAAGAGAGTGAATGAGGGATAGGTGCTCATAGATGGAGAGAGAGACAAGTAGAAAGAGAGATATTTTTAGTTAGGTGTTTAAAGAGATGGAAAGAGAGAGATTAGGGGATAGGGGTTTAGAGAGAGAGAGAGAGAGAGATTGGGGGATAGGGGTTTAGAGAGATGGAGAGATATTGGGTGATAGGAGTTTAGAGAGATAGAGAGATTGGGGGATAGGAGTTTCGAGAGAGAGAGAGAGATTGGGAGTTAGCAGTTTAGATAGAGAGAGAGAGAGAGAGAGATTAGGGGTTAGTGGTTTACAAAGAGAGAGATATTATGGTCCTAGGGTTTTTGAGAGAGATGGAGATTATGGGTTAGTGGCTTAGACAGATATTTAGAGAGAGTGAGAGAGTGAGAGAGAGAGATTCTAAGTTGCGATTTTAGAGAGAGATAGATTATGGGGTATGAGTTTTGGGAGGGAGAGATGATGGGTTAGATTTTTAGAGACAGAGAGAGATTGAAAGTTAAGAGTTTAGAGAGAAAGAGAGATTGATGGTTAGTGATTTAGAGATAAGTAATTGGGGTTAGGGGTTTAAAAAGATGTATTGGAGGTTAGGGGTTTAAAGAGACATATTGGAGTTTCGAGAGACATAGATGATGTGTTGTGGGTTTAGAGAGAGAGAGAGAGAGAGAGAGCAATTGATGGTTAAGGGTTTAGAGAGAAGGATAGATTGTGTTTTATGTGTTATTGGTTAAGATAAATAGATAGAGATGGAGAGAGATTGGGGATTAGGTGTTTATATAAATAAATAGATAGGTATATAGATAGATATAGAAAGAGAGAGAGTGAAATTGGGGTTAGGGGTCTAGAGAGAGTCATAAAGTGAAAGAGAGAGATATTGGGTTAGGGATTTAGAGAGATAGAGATAGAGATATTTAGGTGGGTAGGGTTTTAGAGAGGTAAGATAATTAGGGTTATATGTTTATAGAGAGAGAGATTTGAGGTTAGGGTTTTAGAGAGAGAGAGTGAAAGAGAGAGAAAGAGATTGGGGTTTCAGGGTTTGGATATATATACATATAGAGAGAGGGGGGGCGAGGAATCAAAAGATAGAGATTTGGTTTTGGGGGTTTACCTAGAGAGAGTGAGGGAGAAGAGAGAGAGAGATTGAAGATTAGGCATTTGTAGAGAGAGACGTTGAGGGTTATGGATATAGAGGGATCTCAGTGGTTATGTGTTGAGAAAAATAGTGGTCCAAGAGAGAGAGAGAGACAGAGAGAGAGAAAGAGAGAGACAGAGAGAGAGAGGATTAGGGGTTTATATATAGAGAGAGAAATAGAAACACAGAGACTGTGGATTATTAGTTTAGAGAGAGAGAGAGAAATTGGATGTTAGTTGTTTGAAGAGAAATAGATATAGATTGGGGGTTATGGGTTTAGAGAGAGAGAGAGAGGGAAAGAGAGATTGGGTGTTAGGGGTTTAGAGAGAGAGAGAGAGGGAGACGTGGAAATGTGAGGTGAGGGGTTTAGAGAGAGATATATTAGGGCCATGGTTTAGAGAGAGAAATATGGATTATGGGTTAGGGGGTTAGAGAGAAAGCTATAGGGGTTTAGGATTTTAGAGAGAGAGAGAGAGATTGGGAGTTAGGGGTTTAGAGAGAGAGAGAGAGAGGGAAAGAGAGATTGGGTGTTAGGGGTTTAGAGAGAGAGAGAGAGGGAGACATGGAAATGTGAGGTTAGGGGTTTAGAGAGAGAAATATGGATTATGTGTTAGGGGGTTAGGGAGAAAGCTATAGGGGGTTAGGAGTTTAGAGAGAGAGAGAGAGAGATTGGGTGTTAGGGGTTTAGAGAGAGATAGAGATTGGGGTTAGGGGATTAAAGAGAGACAAAGAGAGATATTCGAGATTAGGGGTTTAGAGAGAGATGGGAGTTTTGGGGTATAGAGAGGGATGTAAATAGAAGGAGAGAGATTTCAAGTTAGGGGTCTAGAGAGAGAGAGAGAGGAAAGAGATATATGTAGAGAGAGATTAAGGGTTAGGAATTGAAAGAGAGACAAAGAGGAGGAGGTTAGGGGTTTATGGAGAGAGATTAGGGGTTAGGGGTTTAGAGAGAGAGACATAAAGGGAGATAAATTGGTGATTAGGATTTTAGAGAGAGAGAGAGAGAGAGAGAGAGAGAGAGAGAGATTGGAGGTTAGGTTTTTTTAAGAGAGAGAGAGAGATTCAGGGTTAGATATTAGGAGAGAGAGAGAGAGAGAGAGAGAGTAATATTGGTTGTTGGGGGTTCCAAAAGGGAGAGACGGATTCAAGACTAGATGTTTATATAGAGAGAGATTTTTTTTAGGGGCTTAAAGAGAGAGAGTCAGGGTTAGAGGTTTAGAGAAATAGGTTAAGATTTTAGAGAGAGAGAGAGAAAGATGGAGGTTTAGGGTTTAATATAGAGAGGAAAAGAAATAGAGAGAATTAGGGTTAGGGGTTTATAAAGAGAAAAAAAATGAAGGTTAGGTTTTTAGAGATACATATATAGAGGTTAAGGGTTAGGGGTTTAGAGAGAGAGAGAGGGAGAGGGAGAGAGAGATGAGGCACTAAGGATTTAGAGAGAGAGAAAGATTGGGGGTTAAGGGTTTAGAGAGGGACAAATGTTGGAGGTTCGTGGTTGTGAGAGAGAGAGAGAGAGATAGAGAGATATTTGAGGTTAGGGATTTGAAGAGAGAGAGATTGGGGGATAGAGGCTTAGAGAGACAAAAAGATTGGAGGTTAGGGGTTTAGAGAGAGAGTGAGAGAGAGACAAAGAGATAGAGGAGTTTTGGGTTAGTAGTTAAA
>LPNX010564766.1:1313-24106 GCA_001517045.1 Pseudotsuga menziesii | reverse complement strand
ATATATATATATATATATATATATATATATATAAGAGGTTAGGGGCTTATAGAGAGAGAAAAATGGAGAGAGAAAGATTGGGGGTTAGGTGTTTAGAAGGAGAATGGGGGCTAGGGATTTAGATAGATATATATTGCGGGTTTAGTATTTAGAGAAAGTGAGAGGATAGGGAATGGGATTTTAGAGAGAGAGGGAGATATTGGAGCTTAAGGGTTTAGGATGAGAGAGATTACACATTAGGTGTTTAGAGTGATAGATAAATATAAATAAAGAGAGTAGGTTTAAGGGTTGAGAGATACAGAGAGAGATTACTAGCTAGGGGTTTTTATTGAGAGAGAGAGAGAGAGAGAGAGAGAGATTACTAGTTAGGGGTTTATATTGACAGAGAGAGAGAGAGAGAGAGAGATTTGGTTAGTTTTTTAAAGACATGGAGAGGAAGAGAGAGATTGGGGGTTAGGGGTTTAGAGAATGAGAGAGATTGGGGGATAGGGGTTTAGAGAGAGATTAGGTGTTATAGGTTTAGAGAGAGAGATTATCTGTTAGGAGTTTTGAGAGGGATATAGATTATGGGTTAAAGGCTTAGATAGATATTTTTGAGAGAGACAAAGATGGATTGCAAGTTAGGGGTTTAGAGAGATATATTATGGGTTACAATTTTTGAGAGAGAGAGATTATGAGTTAGTCGTTTAGAGAGAGAGAGATTATTAGTTAGGTTTTTAGAGAGAGAGAGAGAGAGAGAGAGATTGTATGTTAGGGGTTTAGAGAGAGATAGTTGCAGTTAGGGGTTTAGAGAGAGGGATAGATTGGGTTTTATGGGTTAGGGGTTAACATAGATTGATATATAGATAGAGTGAGTGAGAGAGAAAGAGAGAGATATTGGGCGTTAAGGGTTTACAGAGAGAAACAAATATTGTGATTTAGGGGTTTAGATAGAGAGAAAGAGAGATATAGTGGGTTAGGGTTTTAGAGAGAGAGAGAGAGGGATAGAGAGATTGGGGTGATTAGCTTAGAGAGACATAGATTAGGTTTTCTAAGAGAGACATAGATTAGTTGTTATGGGTTTAGAGAGAGAAATAGATTGGTGTTTAGGTGTTTAGAGAGAGAATGTGGATTAGGTTTTAGATAAATAGATAGATTGATTGTTAAGTATTTAGAGAAAGTGAGAGATGAAGGAATGTGGTTTTAGAGAGAGAGGGAGAGATTGGAGCTTAAGGGTTTAGTAAGAGAGATTACACATTAGTTGTTTAGAGAGAGAGAGAGAGAGAAATAGAAAGAAAGAGAGTATGTTGAAGGGTTTAGAGAGAGGGATAGATTGGGTTTTATGGTTTAGGGGTTAAGATACATAGATATATAGATAGAGTGAGTGAGAGAGAAAGCCTAGAGCTATTGGGGGTTAAGGGTTTATAGAGAGAGAAACAAAGATTATGATTTAGGGGTTTAGATAGAGAGAAAGAAAGATATAGTGGGTTAGGGTTTTAGAGAGAGAGAGGAGGGAGAGTGATTGGGGAATAAGGTCTTAGAGAGAGAGAGATTGGGCATTAGGGTTTTAGAGAGAGAAAGAGAGGGATAGAGAGATTGGGGTGATTAGTTTAGAGAGACATAGATTAAGTTTTTCGAGAGAGACAGATTAGTTGTTATGGGTTTAGAGAGAGAAATAGATTAGTGTTTAGGTGTTTAGAGAAAGAATGTGGATTAGGTTTTAGATAGATAGATAGATTGGCTGTTAGGTATTTATAGAAAGTGAGAGATGAAGGAATGTGGTTTTAGAGAGAGAGGGAGATATTAAGAATGTGGATTAGGTTTTAGATAGATAGATAGATTGGCTGTTAGGTATTTATAGAAAGTGAGAGATGAAGGAATGTGGTTTTAGAGAGAGAGGGAGATATTGGAGCTTAAGGTTTTAGTAAGAGAGATTACACATTAGTTTTATAGAGAGAGAGAGATAAATAGAAAGAAAGAGAGTATGTTGAAGGGTTTAGAGAGAGAGATAGAGACTAGCAGTTAGAGTTTTATATTGATCGACAGAGAGAGAGAGATTGAATGGGGGATAGGCATTTACAGAGCGAGAGATATAGAAAAAGAGATATTTTTGGTTAGGTATTTAAACACATGGAAAGAAATATTGGGTGTTAAGGGTTTAGAAAGAGAGAGAGAGAGAGATTGGGGGATAGGGGTTTAGAGAGATATTAGGGGTTAGAACTTTAGAGAGGGATTCTGGGTTAGGGTTTTGAGAGGGATATAGATTATGGGTTAGGGACTTAAATCTATATTTAAATAGACAGAGAGAGAGAGAGAGAGATTTCAAATTAATGGTTTAGAAAGATATAGATTATGGGTTATGGACTTAGAGAGAAAGAGAGAGATAGATTATGGGTTAGGGGTTTAGAGAGAGAGAAATAGATTGAAGGTTATGGTTTTATAGAGAGTTAGAGAAATTGTATGTTATGGTTTAGAGAGAGATAATTTCAGTAAGGGATATAGAGAGAGATAATAGAGATTAGGAGTTCAGAGAGGGATATATTAGGCTTTATGGGTTAGGGGTTAAGCTAGATAGATAGAGAGAGAGAGATATTTGGGTTAGGTTTTTAGATGGAGAAAGAGAGATAGTGAGATTGGGGGTTTTGGGTCTAGAGAGAGTGATAAAGTGAGAGTCAGATAGAGACATCATTACTTGTATAGAGAGAGAGAGAGAGAGAGAGAGAGATAAATAGAAAGAAAGAGAGTATGTTGAATGGTTTAGAGAGAGAGATAGAGATTAGCGGTTAGATTTTTATATTGATCGACAAAGAGAGAGAGAGAGATTGAATGGGGGATAGGCATTTACAAAGCAAGAGATATAAACAAAGAGATATTTTTGGTTAGGTTTTTAAACACATGGAAAGAAAGATTGGGTGTTAAGGGTTTAGAAAGAGAGAGAGATTGAGGGATAGGGTTGAGAGAGAGAGAGAGAGAGAGATATTAGGGGTTATAGGTTTAGAGAGGGATTCTGGGTTAGGGGTTTTGAGAGGGATATAGATTATGGGTTAGGGACTTAAATCTATATTTAAATAGATAGAGAGAGAGAGATTTCAAATTAGGGGTTTAGAAAGAGATAGATTATGGCTTATGGACTTAAATAGAAAGGGAGAGACAGATTATGGGTTAGGGGTTTAGAGAGAGAGAAATAGATTGAAGGTTATGGTTTTAGAGAGAGTTAGAGAGATTGTATGTTATGGGTTTAGAGAGAGATCATTTCAATAAGGGATATAGAGAGAGATATTAGAGTTTACAGATTCAGAGAGGGATATATTACGCTTTATGGGTTAGGGGTTAAGCTAGATAGAGAGAGAGAGAGATATTGGGGGTTAGGTTTTTAGATGGAGAAAGAGAGAGTGAGATTGGGGGTCTGGGATCTAGAGAGAGTGATAAAGTGAGAGTGAGATAGAGAGATATGGGCTAAGGGTTTAGAGAGAGAGATTGAAGGTTAGGTGTTTAGAGAGAGAGAGAGATTTAGGGGGTTATGGGATTAGGCAGATAAAGATAATTTGTGTTAGCTATTTAGAGAGAGAGAGAGAGAGAGATTTGGGGTTAGGGGTTTAGAGAGAGAGCGGTTTGGGGTTAGGGGTTTAGAGAGAGAGAGGTTTTGGGTTAGGGGTGTTCGTTACTGATTGGGAAGACCCAGGTTTACTTGTTATGTACCAACAATACCCCTATCTCACTGTCCCTTTCAGCAACAGACCGCAGAATGGCCTGAAGTCTCACCCAAAGTGATCTTCTGGGTTGGCTAAAGACTCAAGTGTCCTCAACCAAGTTCTGTAGCATCCTGGTGGTTCTTATCTCCTCTTAGCCCGCATGATCTCTCTGCAAGGTGATGTTCTCTCTTACTCACTGACTCTGATAGGAGAAGGACTCTATCGCATCGCATCCTCGCAGACGATGCGCACCCTTCCCCTCTACTTACCTTCTCTCCTGCGATATATCACACCGCAACTTCCCCGATAGTGCGATATCGCCTGTCTATCCTTGTGATATCTCCTATAGTAGGGCTTAATATGACTCTTGAGGTCTAAGGGCTTTCTCCCTTAGGTACACTAGCTGAGTTAAACAGCCTCACTTAGAATTCTACGGTCTAATATGCTTAACATCAACTATGCGCAATCTTGCTGAACTTGTACACATAAGTCACTTAACACTGTAACTATTACTATCATGAATCAAGTACTGATAAACTCTTGCACAGAATACTTGATTCGTTCAACTTGCATGTAAACATCTATGCTACTTGTAACTGACAGATAGCATACATACATTAACTGTAAGCAAAATTCATGTAATGAATGACAGATATCAATAAGTAAACACAATCACATGAATCAATCACACAACACACTGATTTTATGTGGTTCACTTCCAGGGTAGAAGCTACGTCCACGGGAACTGGTTTATATATTATAACTTGGGAGAGTAAACATAGTTCCGCTGCAACCTCATATGCAGCTGAGATCTTCTAGGCAACTCCGCGCACACCACTAGGAGCCCTTCTCTCTTAGATATCTTCTCTTTTTATATTGCTTCTCTTGCAATATACCCTTCCTCTCTCTCTCTCTCACTCTCAATCCCTGCAGATTGTTACATACATGCTCTAGGAATCAGCTACTGGTTACAGTAAGATACTACAGATTGAATAACAGAACCAGAGCTCGACTCTTATATAATAGAAAATGACTATGAGCTAGAAGACTAACTGACTCTTTGACTAGTGAATTATATGAATAGCTCGATGTCTATGAGCTGCAGATCGACTGACTAGCTAACCTTTCACTATACAAAATACATGCTTTTATAGGTGGCCCGAAGGTCTCACCATTACAACATTGTGGACCTGTCCCAACAGTAACCCAAAAACCCTAACTATGACAGTCGATCTATCTGTACTCGAACTGCCGCTTTCCGTCACACCACAGCTTTCTGTAGTCTTCCATGCTTCCCGGCGCTGATCGTGGGTATGGGCGCCACTTCCTCGGTCACTTCCCTTCTGTACTTCATCTTCAATACCTCATCCCATTGCTTCCTTTTCCATTTATGAGGGTAGCTGAGCCCTCCTGTCTACGCCGCTACCTTAAGTGCAGTGGGTGAGCTCTCTCTTCTCGGCCACTCAGGTACTGTTTCCTTTGACTTTCTTGTCCCAATATAGCATCTTTTCATATAGCTGCAAGAACCTGCTCCAACAGTCCCCTAACACTTACATGTGGATCGCCCCTGAGCCACTAACAGTTGGTTTCTCTTGATGTAGTTTCTCCTTGGGTTCCTGCGAAGTCCTTGTAAATCTCTGTCGAAGTCCTGCGACTTCTTTCTCCATAGCTTCGACACACTCTTGTGCCATTTCAAGCATAGCTTTACTAATGCTAGAGTCTTCTATAACTTCAGTTTCACTTCTGCTTGTAGTGAACTCCTTAACCTTCTGCTCAACCGCATCGACTAGCTCTGCGATTTGTTCCTGATAGGGTTGAAGTAGGTTATTGAATTGTATCTCTTTTGCTCTCAACCGCTGTGCTTCCCATTGCAAACGGTTTATCTCTGTTCTCTTCTTCATCTTTACAAGAGCTCCTAAGCTCTTGACTTCTTCCTTCATTACTAATGTGGCCTTCTCTATGTTATGGATGCTCTGCTACAATTCCAGTTTTTCTGGGGGCTCTTCTAGCTCTGACCATGTCTTTGTCGCCTCATCTAGCAGTGACTGTGCGTCATCTATGCGACTCTTCATATGTGTAGCCGTGAGTCTAAAGGCCTCTACCCTTGCTTCCTTGTCTACCTGGGGTGTGCCTGGTGCTCGAGCCTCAAGCTTAGCAATCTGTGCTTTGTGCTCTTCTTCCATCTTGGTCACTATCTCTTCCAGAGCCTTTGCTCCATCTGCAACTCTTCTTACCTTCTGTGTTATGCTAAGGCAAACTCAATGTTACACTGGGGTAACTCTAATGTGATGCTCTGCAGCACCTGACTGAGATCCTGTTCTCTTTCTTGATATGATCTTAACTCTTTCGCCTTTGTCTGAAAGCTTGCAGTGAGTTCTGCATTCTTTTCTCTCAGCTGGGTGTTTTGTTTATAAGCCGCAAGCTCCCTATCCCTGAGCTCTATGCTTAGCTGCTGTTGGATCATCTGTAATTGATCAATGGGGAACTCTGCGAGGTTAACCTCGACAGGTTGTCTAATCTGTATCTGCACATCCATCATTGACGTAGGGAATCGGGTGCTCCCTGGTGGTATCAACACTGTATTGATGCAATATTTTGCCAAGATTTCCTCGCGGGAAATCGATTGTGTTGAACTTTCTCCTGCTGTCACCTTTACTGGAGGAACCTGTATCATGGCAGTCTTCTCAGTGAGTGCTTTTAACTCCAGAAGCTTCTTATCTAACGCACTCTACAGCTTATCTTGCGATGTCTGCATCACCTGAAATGTGTCCTTCATTTCCTCCTCCACGGCCAATATAAGCTGGTTCATGCTGTGGTCCTGCTTCTAGACCTGGTGTCTCTGATTGGACTCTGTACAAGTCATGTTTTCTCTCAACCATGAGATCGTAAGCTTGACAATTATGTTCATCGCGTCCTACTGACTTACAAAAGTTACAGTATAAGTTCTTAGGGGTCTGTACATACTTCTGAAGTAAAGGGGATTCTTGTGGTCTATGTCCTCTGGTTCTACAGAGTTCACACTATGGCCCTTGGGTCTGTGCTAAGGGGTTAGGAGCCCCACTTGATAAATATTCAACAAATACTGGACAGTTATCTTTCGTATGGCCTTGTCCTTTACAATTTGTGCACCATAGTTCTTGTGCAATCTCTTTGCCTTTCTTAATCTCATGCATCTGTAAGGTGAGATTAGCTAACTGGTTTTGCAAGCTTGTCATTCCTATACTAGTCTCAGCTAGAGGGGAAGCCTCTAGTTTCATTGCCATCTCCAACGCGTCATCCTACATCTAGAGTTTCTGCTGCATCAGTGGTAGTCTGATATGGGGGAGCAGTGCTGCAATAAACCATTCCTTATGCTGCTCCGATGCAAACTCAAAGCTGACTTGGTCTATAAGAGCTTTGAATTTCTGATCAAAGTCCCATACTGACTCTGAAGGTAGATTTTTAATGTCTTTGAGCTCTGTGATACACTGTGACTCAGACTTAGGTTTCTTAAATTCTTTGATCATGGAATTCCTAACCTGTACGAGTATTCTGGGCAGCACGGAGGTATACTTCATATACCATGTTAAGGATCATTCCCTAAGTGTGGTGACCAACTGTACAAGTTTAATATTATCATCTTGGATCCCTTTAATGGTCCACACGGCTTCACATAGAAACCAATGTTGTTCCAAGTCTTCTACCTATGTACCCTTAAAGGTAGGTAGCTTCATGTCATCCCCCATTCTATTTCTACATGGTGGATGCTGATTTGTTATGTGACTACCACTAGGTGGTGTAGATGTAGGTGATGTAGTGGTAGTATGTATTGTATGTGAGCTACTAGATGGAGTTCTCACAAGATTATTCTGAGTCCCGGTTGATTTCTGTGGGGTATAAGGGTGGTAAGGGATACCCCCTTTTGTTCTTTCTGTATAACTGTGACTTTGTTCTCTAGTATGGTCTGAACTGTTTTCAAATATAGAATATCTGAAATCTACTTTATATTTCTTACCACTACGTGTACATCCAATGTCATCAAAATCACTCTCAAACTCTTGTGACATTACACTTTCTTAGCTTATTCATCTGAGAATATATCCATTACTCCTTTTTCATGTAATAGCATCTTAATGGACAAATTTAAAGAGTTCAGGTACTTACCACGATATCCTTTGAAGAAGTACCGCTCGGCTTCGCTGAATCTTTTTCTTTGATCAACTGCAAACTTTGTGATGAAGCCTTCTAGCACACTCGCAAGCCAGAAGTCTACTACTCATGAAGTGGGATTATCGATGCTCCTGATAGTCTGAATCAGCTCCAGTGTACAGACAATGTGCCTTTTTTGCTTGAATATATGCTTATCAGTCAACTTTGATAACCAGTCATACAACTCATTTCCAAAGGTCGCAAAAAATATCTGATGTAGGTCTGTGAAGATATGTTTTTGTAACCAGTCCTCTATACTCATCGTAGGACTCTTGTTTTCTGTCGCAGCAAATTCTTTTTCTGTAGACCCAACCCACTGGTTGAGTTCTTCTTTAGTAGGATGCCAATAGAACATTAGCTCTTCAGTTTGTTCAAAACCAGCAATGGAACCATTTGTTGGTTACGACTGGGCAGACCCGGGTTTACTTTTTATGTACCAACAATACCCCTAGCTCACTGGCCCTTTCGGCAACAGACCACAGAACGACCTGAAGTCTCACCCGAAGTGATCTTATGGGTTGGCTAAAGACTCAAGTGTCCTCAACCAAGTTCTGTAGCATCCTGGTGGTTCTTATCTCCTCTTAGCCCGCGGGATCTCTCCGTGAGGTGATGTTCTCTCTTACTTGCTGACTATGATAGGAGAAGGACTCTATCGCATCACAGCCTCGCAGATGATGCGCACCCTTCCCCTCTACTTGCCTTCTCTCCTACGATATCTCACACCGCAACTTCCTCGATGGTGCAAGATCTCCTGTCTGTCCTTGCGATATCTCCTATAGTAGGGCGTAATACGACTCTCGAGGTCTAAGGACTTTCTCCCTTAGGTACACTAGCTAAGTTAAACAGCCTCACTTAGAATTCAACGGTCTAATATGCTTAACATCGACTATGCGCAATATTGTTGAACTTGTACACATAAGTCACTTAAAACAGTAACTATTACTTTCGTGAATCAAGTACTAATAAACTCTTACACAGAATACTTGATTTTTTCAACTTGCATGTAAACCTCTATGCTACTTGTAACTGAAAGACAACATACATACATTAACTGTAAGAAAAGTTCATGTAATGAATGACAGATATCAATAAGTAAACACAATCACATGAATCAATCACACAACACACTGATTTTACGTGGTTCACTTCCAGGGTAGAAGCTACGTCCATGGGAACTGGTTTATATATTATAACTTGGGAGAGTAAACACAGTTCCGCTACAACCTCATATGCAACTGAGATCTTCTAGGTAACTCCGTGCACACCGTTGGGAGCCCTTCTCTCTTAGATCTCTTCTCTTCTTATATTGCTTCTCTTACAATATACCCTTCCTCTCTCTCTCTCTCACTCTCAATCCTTGTGGATTGTTACATACATGCTCTAGGAGTCAACTACTGGTTACAGTAAGGTACTACAGACTGAATAACAAAACCAAAGCTCGACTCTTCTATAATACAAAATGACTATGAGCTAGCAAACTAACTGACTCTCTGACTAGTGAATTATCTAAATAGCTCGATGTCTATGAGCTGCAGATCGACTGACTAACTAACCTTTCACTATACAAAATACATGCTTTTATAGGCGGCCCGAAGGTCTCACCATTACAACACTATGGGCCTGTCCCAACAGTAACCCAAAACCCTAACTGTGACAATTTGTCTATCTGTACTCGAACTACCGCTTTCCGTCACACCACAACTTTCTGTAGTCTTCCACGCTTCTCGACGTTGATAGTGGGTATGGGCGCCACTTCCTCGGTCACTTCCCTTCTGTACTTCATCTTCAATACCTCAGCCCGTTGCTTCCTTTTCCATTTATGAGGGTAGTTGAGCCCTCTTGTCTACGCCGCAGCCTTAAGTGCAGTGGGTGAGCTCTCTCTTCTCAGCCACTTAGGTACTATTTCCTGACTTTCTTGTCCCGATATAACAGCTTTTCCTGTAGCTGCGGGACCCTGCTCCAGCAAGGGGTTTATAGAGAGAAAAAGTGTTTGGGGATTAGGGTTTAGAGAGAGAGAGAGAGAGAAATAGAGAGAGAGATATTGGGGTTTGGCTGTTTATCTAGAGAGAGAGAGAGATGAAGAGAGAGAGAATGAGAGAGGGAGAGAGAGAGAGAGAGAGAGAGATTAGGCATTTGTAGAGAGAGACATTGGGGGTTAGGGTTTTAGAGAGAGAGATTAGTTGTTATGTGTTGACATAAATAGTGGTCTGAGAGAGAGAGAGAGAGAGAGAGAGTTTGGGTTTTATGGGTATAGAGAGAGAGAGATAGAAATACAATCTAGGCATGAGGATATTAGAGAGATAGAGAAAGATATTGGTGAATATGTGTTTAGAGAGAGAGAGAGAGATTGAGTGTTAGGGGTTTAGATAGAGAAAGAGAAATAGAAACACATAGATTGGTGGTTAGCGGTTTAGAGAGAGAGAGAGACTCTATGTTAGGAATTTAGACAGAAATAGATATATATTGGTGGGTAGGGGTTTAGAGACAGAGAAAGAGAGAGGGCTAGAGAGCTTGGGTATTAGGGGTTTGGAGAGAAGGAGAGAGGGAGACAATGAAATGCAAGGTTAGGGATTTAAAGAGAGAGATAGTTTGGGGCCAAGGATTTTGAGAGAGAAAGATGGATTGTGGGTTAGGGGTTTAGAGATAGAGAGAGATTAGAGGGTAGGGTTTAAAAAAGAGAGAGATTGGGGGTTAGGGGTTTAGAGAGAGACAGATGGGGGGTTTGGGGTTTAGAGAGGGATAGAAATATAAGGAGAGAGATTTGGAGTTAGAGGTTTAGAGAGAGAGAGAGATTGGAGTTTATGGGTTTAGAGAGAGAGATTGGGGTTTAGAGGTTTAGAGATATAGTAAACAATATATATATATATATATACAGAGAGAGAGAGGGAGAGAGAGAGAGAGAGATATTAAGGCTTAGGAATTGAAAGAGAGACAAATAGGAGGACGTTATGGTTTTATGGAAAGAGCCTTTAGGGGTTAGGGGTTTAGAGATATAGAAAGGGAGGAAATTTATGGTTGGGTATTTAGAGAGAGAGATTGTAGGTTAGGATTTTATAAAGGGAAAGATAGATATTCAGAGATAGAGATTTAGAGAGAGAGAGAGAGTAATTTTGGTGGTTAGGGTTTCCAAAAGGGAGAGACAGATTCAAGATTATTTTCTTAAAGAGAGAGATAGAGGGGGTTAGAGATTTAGAGAAATAGGTTAAAGTATTAGAGAGAGAGATTGAGGTTTAGGGTTTATAGAGAGAGAAATACAAATAGAGAGAATCATGGTTAGGGGTTTAAACAAAGAGAGAGAATGGAGGTTAAGTGTTTACATATACATCTAGAGAGGTTAAGGTTAGGGATTTTGAGAGAGAGATAGAGAAATGTGACATTATAGGCTTAGAGAGAGAGAGATACGTACAAATAGAGATTGGGATTGAAGTGTTTAGAGAGAGATATATACATACAAATAGAGATTGGGGTTTAAGGGTTTAGAGAGAGTGAGAGAGAGTTTGCAGAGAGAGAGATTGCATGTTAGGATTTTATATAAGGGAAAAATATAGATTCAAAGTTATAGATTTAGAGAGAGAGAGAGAGAGTAATTTTGGTGGTCAGGGTTTCCAAAAGGGAGAGACAGATTCAAGATTATTTGCTTAGAGAGAGAGGGGGGGGGTAGAGATTTAGAGAAATAGGTTAAGGTCTTAGAGAAAGAGATTGAGGTTTAGGGGTTTATAGAGAGAGAAATACAAATAGAGAGAATCATGGTTAGGGTTTTAAACAAAGAGAGAGAATGGAGGTTAAGTGTTTACATATACATCTACAGAGGATAAGGGTTAGGGGTTTCGAGAGAGAGATAGAGAAATGTGGCACTACAGGCTTAGAGAGAGAGAGATACATATAAATAGAGATTAGGGTTGAAATGTTTAGAGAGAGATATATATACATAAAAATAGAGATTGGGGTTTAAGGGTTTAGAGAGAGAGAGAGAGAGAGAGTTTGGAGGTTAGTTGTTGAGAGAGAGATATTTGTGTTTAATGCATAGAAATTTAGATATATAAACAAAGATTGAGTATTAGGTTTCTATATAGATAAATAAATATGTAGAGAGAGAGAGAGAGAGAGAGAGATGGACATAGATTGGAGGTTAGGGGTTTATAGAGAGAAATAGAGAGAGATTACATGTTAGGGTTTTTGAGATAAAGAGAGAGGGAACAACATTGGGTGTTTTGGGTTAGCAGTTGTGAGAGAGAGAGAGAGAGAGAGAGAGAGATGGACATAGATTGGAGGTTAGGGGTTTATAGAGAGAAATAGAGAGAGATTACATGTTAGGGTTTTTGAGATAAAGAGAGAGGGAACAACATTGGGTGTTTTGGGTTAGCAGTTGTAAGAGAGAGAGAGAGAGAGAGAGAGAGAGAGAGAGAGAGAGATTCAATGTTATAATTTTAGAGAGAGGGAGATATTGGGGATTAGGGGTTGAGAGAGAGAACATAAATACATAATGGGAATCATGGGTTTACAGAGAGAAATTGAAATAGAAAATGGGAATCATGGGTTTAGCGAGAGAGAGCTATATTCAAAGTTACGGGTTTAGATAGATAGAGAGAGAGAGAGAGAGAGAGAGAGAGAGAGAGAGAGGGAGAGAGAGAGAGATTGGGGTTGGTACTTTAGAGAGGGAGAGAAAGAAATGGTGTTAGGGGTTTAAAGATACAAAATGTGATATTGGGGTTAGGGGTTGAGAGAGAGTGAAAGAAAGCTGAGAGAGAGAGAGAGATGTGATTAGGGGTTTAGAGAAAGAGATAGATATGGGAATAGAGGTTTAGATAGAGAGAGAGAGAGGTATTTGGGTTTAGTTATTTGAGAGAGAGAGAGATAAAATGATAGATATAGGGTTTAGGGTTTTAGATATAGATAGATAGAGAGAGAGAGAGAGGAGGTGGGAAGTTTATAGAGAGGAAAAGAATGAGAGAGAATACGGTTTATGGGTTTAAAGAGAGAGAAAGAGAGATAGTGGGTTAAGGGTTTAGATAGAGAGGAGAGAGAGCGATTGGGGACTAGGGGATTAGAGAGATATATTGGGGACTAGGGTCTTAGAGAGAGATACTGGGGACTAGGGCTTAGAGAGAGACAAATTCAGGGTTAGGGTTTTATATAGAGAGTGAGGGATATACAAATTTAGGGTTAGGGTTTTAGAGAGAGAGGGATAGAAAAATTATGGGTCAGGTTTTTAAAGAGAGAGATGGGTAGAAAAATTCAGGGTTAGGGCTTTAGAAAGAGAGAGAGGGATAGATAAATTTGGGTTTAGGGTTTTAGAGAGAGAGAGAGAGAGAGGGATAGAGATATCAGGGTGAGTTTAGAGAGAGAGAGGGAGAGGTTGGAGGTTACGGGGATTATGGGTTTAGACACACGGAGAGAGAAACAGATTTATAGGAGGTTAGCGGTTTATAGAGAGGAAAAGAACAAGAGAGAGAGAGAGAGAGATGGGGTTAAGGGTTTAGAAAGACAAACTGGGCATGAGGATATTAGAGAGATAGAGAAATATATTGGTGAATATGTGTTTAGAGAGAGAGAGAGAGAGATTGAGTGTTAGGGGTATAGATAGAGAAAGAGAAATAGAAACACATAGATTGGTGGTTAGCGGTTTAGAGAGAGAGAGAGAGACTCTATGTTAGGAATTTAGAGAGAAATAGATATGTATCAGTGGTTAGGGTTTTAGAGACAGAGAAAGAGATAGGGATAGAGAGCTTGGGTATTAAGGGGTTTGGGGAGAAGGAGAGAGGGAGACAATGAAATGCAAGGTTAGGGATTTAAAGAGAGAGATAGTTTGGGGCCAAGGGTTTTGAGAGAGAAAGAGGGATTGTGGGTTAGGGGTTTAGAGAGAGAGAGAGAGATATTAGAGGGTAGAGTCTAAAAAAGAGAGAGATTGGCGGTTAGGGGTTTAGAGAGAGAAAGAGCTATAAAGAGAGACATTGCATGTTAGGGGTTTCAAGAGAGATAGATGGGGGGTTTAGGGTTTAGAGAGGGATAGAAATAGAAGGAGAGAGATTTGGAGTTAGGGGTTTAGAGAGAGAGAGAGATTGGAGTTTATGGGTTTAGAGAGAGAGATTGGGGTTTAGAGGTTTAGAGATATAGTAAACAATATATATATACAGAGAGAGAGAGATTAAGGGTTAGGAATTGAAAGAGAGACAAATAGGAGGATGTTATGGTTTTATGGAAAGAGCCTTTAGGGGTTAGGGGTTTAGAGATATAGAAAGGGAGTAAATTTATGGTTGGGTATTTAGAGAGAGAGATTACAGGTTAGGATATTATAAAGGGAAAGATAGATATTCAAAGATAGAGATTTAGAGAGAGAGTAATTTTGGTGGTTAGGGTTTCCAAAAGGGAGAGACAGATTCAAGATTATTTTCTTAAAGAGAGAGATAAAGGGGGTTAGAGATTTAGAGAAATAGGTTAAGGTCTTAGAGAGAGAGATTGAGGTTTAGGGTTTATATAGAGAGAATCATGGTTAGGGGTTTAAACAAAGAGAGAGAATGGAGGTTAAGTGTTTACATATACATCTAGAGAGGTTAAGGGTTAGGGGTTTCGAGAGAGAGATAGAGATATGTGACACTATAGGCTTAGAGAGAGAGAGAGAGAGATACATACAAATAGAGATTGGGGTTGAAGTGTTTAGAGAGAGATATATACATACAAATAGAGATTGGGGTTTAAGGGCTTAGAGAGAGCGAGAGAGAGTTTGCAAAGAGAGAGATTACAGGTTAGGATTTTATAAAGGGAAAGATGTAGATTCAGATTTAGAGATTTAGAGAGAGAGAGAGAGTAATTTTGGTGGTCAGGTTTTCCAAAAGGGAGAGACAGATTCAAGATTATTTGCTTAGAGAGAGAGGGGGGGGTAGATATTTTGAGAAATACGTTAAGGTATTAGAGAAAGAGATTGAGGTTTAGGGGTTTATAGAGAGAATCATGGTTAGGGGTTTAAACAAAGAGAGAGAATGGAGGTTAAGTGTTTACATATACATCTAGAGAGGTTAAGGGTTAGGGGTTTCGAGAGAGAGATAGAGAAATGTGTCACTACAGGCTTAGAGAGAGAGAGAGATACATATAAATAGAGATTAGGGTTGAAATGTTTAGAGAGAGAGATATATACATAAAAATAGAGATTGGGGTTTAATTGTTTAGAGAGAGAGAGAGAGAGTTTGGAGGTTAGTGGTTGAGAGAGATATATTTGTGTTTAATGCATAGAAATTTAGATATATCAACAAAGATTGAGTATTAGGTTTCTATATAGATAAATATATATGTAGGGAGAGAGAGAGAGAGAGATATTGGAGGTTAGGGGTTTATAGAGAGAAATAGAGAGATATTACATGTTAGGGTTTTTGACATAAAGAGAGAGGGAACAACATTGGGTGTTTTGGGTTAGCAGTTGAGAGAGAGAGAGAGAGAGAGAGAGATTCAATTTTATAAGTTTAGAGAGAGGGAGAGATTGGGGATTAGGGGTTTAGAGAGAGAACATAAATACATAATGGGAATCATGGGTTTACAAAGAGAAATTGAAATAGATAATGGGAATCATGGGTTTAGCGAGAGAGAGCTATATTCAAAGTTACGGGTTTACAGAGAGAGAGAGAGAGAGAGATTGGGGTTGGTACTTTAGAGAGGGAGAGAGAGAAAGGGTGTTAGGGGTTTAAAGATACAAAATGTGATATTGGGGTTAGGGGTTGAGAGAGAGTGAAAGAAAGCTGAGAGAGGGAGAGAGAGATATATATATGATTAGGGGTTTAGAGAAAGAGATAGATATGGGAATAGAGGTTTAGATAGAGAGAGAGAGAGGTATCTGGGTTTAGTTATTTGAGAGAGAGAGAGATAAAATTATAGATATAGGGTTTAGGGTTTTAGAGATAGATAGATAGAGAGAGAGAGAGAGAGAGACAAAAAATGGTTGGGGATTACAGGTTTAGATATGAGAGAGAGAGAGACAGAGAGAGAGAGAGTTATAGGAGGTTAGAAGTTTATAGAAAGGAAAAGAATGAGAGAGAATAGGGTTTATGGGTTTAAGAGAGAGAAAGAGAGATAGTGGGTTAAGGGTTTAGATAGAGAGGAGAGAGAGCGATTGGGGACTAGGGGATTAGAGAGATATATTGGGGACTAGGGTCTTAGAGAGAGATACTAGGGACTAGGGCTTAGAGAGAGACAAATTCAAGGTTAGGATTTTATATAAAGAGAGAGGGATATACAAATTTAGGGTTAGGGTTTTATAGAGAGAGGGATAGAAAAATTATGGGTAGAAAAATTCAGGGTTAGGGCTTTAGAAAGAGAGAGAGGGATAGATAAATTTGGGTTTAGGGTTTTAGAGAGAGAGAGGGGGGGATAGAGATATCAGGGTGAGTTTAGAGAGAGAGAGGGAGAGGTTGGAGGTTATCAGGATTATGGTTTTAGACATAGAGAGAGAGAAACAGATTTATAGGAGGTTTAGAGAGGAAAAGAACAAGAGAGAGAGAGAGAGAGAGAGATTGGGGGTTAAGGGTTTAGAGAGAGATAAAGAGAGATTGTGGGTTTGTGTTTTAGATATAGAGGAGGAGAGACATGTTGGGGACTAGGGCCTTAGAGAGAGATATGGGGGACTAGGGCCTTAGAGAGAGATATGGGGGACTAGGGCCTTAGAGAGAGATATGGGGGACTAGGGGCTTACAGAGAGAGAGAAGGATAGACAAATTTAGGGTTAGGGTTTTATAAAGAGAGAGAGGGATAGACAAATTTAGGGTTAGTTTTTTAGAGAGAAAGAGAGGGATAGACAAATTTGGGGTTAGGGTTTTAGAGAGAGAGATGGATAGACAAATTGAGGGTTAGGGATTTGGAGAGAGAGAGAGGGATAGATAAATTTGGGGTTAGGGTTTTAGAGAGATAGAAGGATAGAGATACCAAGCTTAAGATAAATAGATAAATAGATAGAGATAGAGAGAGATTCAGGCTTAGGTGTTTATATAAATAAATAGATAGATAGGTAGATAGATATAGAAAGAGAGAGAGTGAAATTGGGTTTGAACAGAGAGATTATGGGTTTGGATTTTTGAGAGACATAGAGTATGGGTTGAGGGTTTAGAGAGAGAGAGAGAGATTGAAGGTTAAGGGAATAGAGAGATAACTGGGGTTAGGGGTTTAGAGAGAGATATTAGAGGTTAGGGATTTAGAGAAAAGGATATATTGTGTTTTGAGTGTTAGGGGTTAAGATAAATAGATAAATAGAGAGAGAGAGAGAGAGAGAGAGAGAGAGAGAGAGATTGGGGCATGATTGGGGATTAGGTTTTTATATAAATAAATAGATAGATAGGTAGATAGATATAGAAAGATAGAGAGTGAAATTGGGGGTTAGTGGTCTAGAGAGAGTCATAAAGTGAAAGAGAGAGATACTTGGTTATGGGTTTGTAGAGAGAGAGAGAGAGAGAGAGAGAGAGAGAGAGAGATTGAAGGTTAGGTATTTAGAGAGATATATATAGATATAGAGAGATTCGAGGTTAGGGGTTTAGAGAGAGAGAGAGTGAAAGAGAGAGAAAGAGAGAGAAAGAGATTGGGGTTTCATGTTTTGGATATATATATATATATAGAGAGAGAGAGAGAGAGAGAGAGACATTATAGGTTTGGGGTTTAGAGAGAGAGAGAAAAAGTGGGTCTTATGGGCATAGAGAGAGAGAGAGAGAGAGAGAGAGAAATTGGATGTTGGTCATTTGGAGAGAAATATATGTAGATTGGGGGTTAGGATTTTAGAGAGAGAGAGAGGGAAAGAGATATTGGGTGTTAAGGGTTTAGAGAGAGGGAGAGAGGGAGACATGGAAATGTAAGGTTAGGGGTTTAGAGAGAGATATATTGGGGCCATGGTTTAGAGAGAGAAATAAGGATTGTGGGTTAGGGGTTAGAGAGAAAGCTATAGGGGGTTAGGGGTTTGGAGAGAGAGAGATTCAGGGTTAGGGGTTTAGAGAGAGATAGAGATTGGGTGTTAGGGGTTTAGAGAGAGACAAAGAGAGAGATTGGAGATTAGGGGTTTAGAGAGAGATATGGGGGGTTTGTGGTTTAGAGAGGGATGTAAATAAAAGGAGAGGTATTTGGGGTTATGGGTTTAGAGAGAGATATTTTGATTTAGGGATTTAGAGAGAGTGGAAAGAGAGATATATAGAGAGAGAGAGATTAAGGGTTAGGCATTGAAAGAGAGACAAAGAGGAGGAGGCTAGGGGTTTATTGAGAGAGATTGGGGGTTAGGGGCTTAGAGAGAGAGACATAAAGGGAGAGAAACTGATGGTTAGAAGTTTAGAGAGAGAGAAATTGGAGGTTAGGTTTTTTAAAGAGAGAGAAAGAGAGTAATAGTGGTTGTTTGGGTTTTAAAAAGGGAGAGATAAATTCAAGAATAGATGTTTATATATATATATATATAGAAAGAGAGAGAGAGAGAGACTGTTGTTTAGGGGCTTAGAGAGAGAGATTGAGGTTTAGGGGTTAATGGAGAGAGAAATAGAAATAGAGAGAATTGGGGTTAGGGGTTTATAAAGAGAAAGATAATGGAGGTTAGGTTTTTAGAGATACATATATAGCGGTTAAGGGTTAGGGGTTTAGAGAGAGAGAGAGAGAGAGAGAGAGAGAGAGAGAGAGATTTGAGACACTAGGGGTTGAGAGAGTGAGAAAGATTGGGGGTTAAGGTTTTAGAGAGGGACAAACATTGGATGTTAGTGGTTGAGAGAGATATATATTTTTGTTTAAGGCATAGAGGTTTAGATATATTGACATAGATTCAGGATTAGAGTTCTAAATAGATAAATATATAAATAAATAGATAAGTAGAGAGAGAGAGAGAGAGATGGAGATAGATTTGAGGTTAGGGATTTGAAGAGAGAGAGATTGGGGGTTAGAGAGAAAAAGAGAGAGAAAGAGAGGCAAGGACAATGGGTGCAAGTTTAGAGAGAGAGAGTGAGAGATCAGAGAGACAGAAAGAGAGAGGATTTTTGGGTTAGTAGTTAAGAGAGAAGGGAGATATTGGGGGTTAGGGGTTTTGTGTGTGTCTGAGAGAGAGAGAGAGTGAGAGAGAGATAGAGAGAGAGAGATATAATGGTTTAGGAGGAGAGAGAGAGAGAGAGAGAGAGAGAGAGAGAGAGAGAGAGAGCTAAGGGTTTAGGGAGAGCGAGAGGGAGAGAGAGAGAGAGAGAGAGAGAGAGAGAGAGAGAGAGCTAAGGGTTTAGGGAGAGCGAGAGGGAGAGAGAGAAAGGGGGAGAGAGATATATATTGGGGGTTAGGGGCTTTGTGTGAGAGAGTGAGATATATAGAGAGAGAGATTCAATCCTATAAGTCTAGAGAGAGATAGATATATTAGGGCTTAGGGGTTTATAGAGAGAAATATTAATACATAACAAGAACTAGGAGTTTAAAGAGAGAGAGATTCAAAGTTATGAGTTTAGAGGGAGAGAGAGGTTAGGGTTAGGGATTTATAGAGGGAGGGAGAGAAAATATGTTAGGATTTTAAAGATACAAATGTGATATTGGGTTTAGGAGTTGAGAGAGAGAGTAGAGGATTGGGGGCAAGGATGATTTTAGGGGCGAATTTTAGCCCATGGGCTATTTTTAGGGGGTTTTCTCCAAAAAAAGATTCTCCATTTTGCATTTTTTGAAGCCCCATTTTGCCCAATTTTGATGGGGTAAACTTTTTTCACCCTAAAAATTGCCAAATTATTATATAAACGATAGAAAATCCTTGGAAACTAAAATATTTTTTGAAAAATATCGCCAAACATTTTATAATTGATGTTTTAAGAATTGGTAAGATTCGCCAACATTTATACACTTTTAAATCAGTATGGTTCCTTAAAATCATCTCTGATTGGGGGTTAGGGGTTTAGAGAAAGAGACAGATATGGGAATACAAGTTTAGGGAGAGAGAGAGAGAGAGAGGGAGAGATGTATTTGGGATTAGTGTTTTGGAGAGACAGAGAGAGAAACAAGGATTATGATTTGGGGCTTAGAGGGTGAGATAACTAAAATGCACAGGTTGGAGGTCAGGTGTTTAAAGAGAGAGAGAGAGAATGACTGGGGGTTACGGGTTTAGAGAGAGAGAAATAGAGATATAGGTGGTTAGGGGTTAAGAGAGAGATAAATATTATAGGTTAGGGTTTTATAAAGAGAAAGAGAGAGATTCAGGGTTAGAGAGAGAGAGAGAGAGAGAGAGAGAGAGAGAGAGAGTAATATTGGTGGTTAGGGGTTGCAAAAGTGAGAGACATATTCAGGATTAGATGTTTATATATAGAGAGAGATTGTGGTTAGGGATTTGGAGAGAGATTGGGGTTTAAGGATTTAGAGAAATAGGTTAAGAATTTAGAGACATAGAGATTGATTGAGGCTTAGGGGTTTATAGAGAGGGAAGTAAAAATAGATAGGATATGGGTTGGGGGTTTAAATAGAAAGAGAGAATGGAGGTTAGGTGTTTAGAGATACATATAGATAGGTTAAGGGTTAGGGGTTTAGAGAAAGTGATAGAGAGAGACGAAGATTGGGGGTTAAGGGCTTAGAGAGAGAGAGAGAGATTGGAGGTTAGTGGTTAAGAGAGAGAGATATATTTGGGTTCAGGGCATAGATATTTAGATATATAGACAAAAATTAAGTGTTAGGGTTCTAGATAGATATATAAATATATAGGTAGAGAGAGAAATATTGGAGGTTAGAGCTTCGAAGAGGGAGAGATTGGAGCTTAAGGGTTTAGAAAGAGAGAGATTACATTAGAGGAAATTTCAATTTAAAATGGGCCTTCCAAAAATAGTACAAATTCCATGTCATCATGCTATCATAAAAAAACTACTTTTTTTGTTTATATTTTCGACATTATGGGAATCAGGGGTTCAAAGAGAGAACTATAGATACATAATCTGAATCAGGGGTTTATAGAGAGAGAGAAATTGGGGTTGGGACTTTAGAGAGGGAGAGAGAGAAAGGATGTTAGGGGTTTAGAGATACAAAATGTGATATTGGGGTTAGGGGTTGAGAGAGAAAGAGAGAGATGAGAGAGAGATATATAGAGAGAGAGGTATTTGGGGTTAGTCATTGGAGAGAGAGAAAGAGAGAGAGAGAGAGATAAAATGATAGATATAGGGATTAGGGTTTCAGATATAGATAGAGAGAGAGAGAGACATATAGAGAGATAAAATGATTGGGGATTGCGAGTTTAGACACAGAGAGAGAAACAAAGTTATATGAGCTTAGAAGTTTATAAAGATGAAAATAATGAGAGAGAATAGGGTTTATGGGTTTAGAGAGAGAGAGAGGAAGGAATATTTGGGGTTAAGGGTTAAGAGAGAGAGAAAGAGAGATAGTGGTTTAGGGGTTTAGATAGAGAGGAGGGACATCTATTGGGGACTAGGGTATTCGAGGGAGAGATTGGGGACTAGGGTCTTAGACAGAGATATTAGGGATTAGGGGCGTAGAGAGAGAAATTTGGGCTTCAGAGTTTATAGAGAGACAGAGACAGATAGACCAATTCAAGGTTAGGGTTTTAGAGAGAGAGAGAGATGGATAAATTTAGGGTTATGGTTTTAGAGAGACAGAGAGAGGGGTAGACAAAGTTAGGGTTAGGGTCTTAGAGAGAGAGATGGATAGACAAATTCAGGGTTAGGGCTTTAGAGAGAGACAGCGATAGATAAATTTGGGGTTTGGGTTTTAGAGAGAGAGAAGGATACAGATATCAGGGTGAGTTTAGAGAGAGAGAGAGAGGTTGGAGGTTATGGGGATTATGAATTTAGACATACAGAGAGAGAGAAAGAGAGAGAGAGAGAGAGAGAGAGAGAGAGAGAGAGAGAGAAACATAGTTATAGGAGGTTAGTGGTTTATAGAGGAAACGAATGCGAAAGAATAGGGTTTATGGGTTTAGAGAGAGAGAGAGAGAGAGAGAGAGAGATTCAATGTTAGAATTTTAGAGAGAGGGAGAGATTGGGGATTAGGGGCTTAGAGAGAGAATAGAAATACATAATGGGAATCATGGGTTTAGAGAGAGAATTATAAATACATAATGGGAATCAGGGGTTTAGAGAAAGAGATATTGAAAGTTATGGGTTTAGAGAGAGAGAGAAATTCAGGATGGGACTTTAGAGAGGGAGAGAGAGAAAGGATGTTACGGGTTTAGAGATACAAAATGTGATATTGGTGTAAGGGTTGAGAGAGAGAGAGAGAGAGAGAGAGATGATTAGGGGTTTAGAGAGAAATATATAGAGGTATTAAGGGTCAGTCGTTGGAGAGAGAGAGAGAAAGAGAGATAAAATGATAGATATAGGGATTAGGGTTTCAGAGAGAGATAGATAAAGAGAGAGAGAGACAGATAGAGAGAGATAAAATGATTGGGGATTACAGGTTTAGGCAGAGAGAGAGAGAGAGAGAAAGTTATATGAGGTTAGTGGTTTAGAGAGAGAAAAAGAATGAGAGAGAATAGGGTTTATGGGTTTAGAGAGAGAGAGATAGAAAGACAGATTGAGGGTTAAGGGTTTAGAGAGAGAGAGAAACAGAGATAATGGGTTAGGGGTTTAGATAGAGATTAGGGAGAGATATTGGGGACTAGTGTCTTAGAGAGAGATGTTGGGGTCTAGGGTCTTAGAGAGAGATATTTGGGCCTAGGGTCTCGGAGAGAGATATTGGGGACTAGGGGCTTAGAGAGAGACAAATTCGGGCTTAGGATTTTATAGAGAGAGAGAGAGAGAGAGAGAACAATTTAGGGTTAGGGTTTTAAAGAGAGAGAGGGATAGATAAATTCAGGGTTTGGGTTTTAGAGAGAGAGAGGGATAGACAAATTTAGGGTTAGGGTTTTAGAGAGAGAGATGGATAGACAAATTCAGGGTTAGAGCTTCAGAGAGATAAAGGGATTGATAAATTTGGGGTTAGGATTTTACAGAGAGAGAAGGATATAGATATCGAGGTGATTTTAGAGAGAGA
>LPNX010564742.1:84492-124489 GCA_001517045.1 Pseudotsuga menziesii | reverse complement strand
ATATTTATTTTTTAATTACTTCTAAAACTTATACTTAGAAAACCACACTGCAACTTCAAAGCAGCTCAAAGAAAAATCCGCAGAGTTAAAAATACACAGGCAAAAAATTATTAAAAATGCACACATCACATATCGACATGTCCTCTTCAAAAGGGTATCTTTGGTTTTTCAATTTTTGAAAAAATAGAAAAACTTTCTTTACGTGGACAAATATGTTTTTAAAACGATGCTGAAATTGAATGTGGTCACTTTCGAAAAATAATAAATAATTGTATAATGCGAAAAAAATTAACAAAAAAATATGCACATCACACTGCATTTTATGTAGATCATGCTCATATAAATAGTTTTTTAAAATTATTAATGCAAGATTGAATTGCTCTACATGGACACGAGCCACTTATTAGCTTCTTCAAATTTTTAAGGTCACACAGTTCATTAAATGCAAAAATTCACACATTAAATGACATCGGAATATTTTTAGAAAAATATAACCATGAAGCCAACATAATATTCTACAATTTGTTTTTTTACTGCAAGTCAAAATTCACATGGCATATATGCGTTTTGAGGGCTTCTATCTAGCACATGAGTAAAAAATCAGGTTTTCATCGCCAAATTTGGCCAAAAAGTGTTACCCATCTTCATGGAATCACCCTGGTTCCTAGACCAACAGATAAGAACATTATTGGATCAAAATGGGTTTTCAAGAACAAATTAAATGAACAAGGAAAGGTTGTAAGAAATAAGGCCATATTGGTGTGTAAAGGATATGCTCAGGTGGAAGGGCAAGACTTTGATGAAACATTTGCTCCAGTGGCAAGGATGGAGGCTATAAGAATGTTCCTAGCCTATGCTTGTCATAAAAAATTCAAAGTATACCAGATGGATGTCAAGTCAGCGTTTTTGAATGGAGATCTTGAAGAAGAAGTATATATGGAGCAGCCTGAAGGTTTTTCTCTCACTGATAAGCCTGATCATGTATGCAAGCTAAAAAAGGCCTTGTATGGTTTAAAACAAGCACCGAGAGCATGGTATGCCAGAATGGATAAGTACTTGCAGGATAAAGGATTCAAAAAGGGTTCTGTGGACAGCAACTTGTATATCAAACATGAAGGTGATGTTTTGCTGATTGTACTAGTTTATGTTGATGACATTATCTTTGGATGTACTAACAATTCTTATGTTGAATGGTTTGCTAACTCAATGCAATCTGAGTTTGAGATGTCAATGATTGGGGAGCTGTCTTATTTCCTTGGACTCCAAATCATCCAGAAGCTTGAAGGCTTACTCATTTCTCAAGAGAAATATCTGAAAGAGATGTTAAAAAGGTTTCAAATGGAAGACATTACTCCTGTGAGCACACCCATGGATAGTGGCTGCAAGCTAAGAAAAGAAGATACATCACCAGAAGTAGATCAAAAGGGGTACAGATCAATGATTGGAAGCCTGTTGTATATCACTGCATCCAGACTTGATATTATGCATGCTGTAGCAATGGTAGGAAGGTTTCAAGCTGCTCCCAAACAAAGTCACTTGCTAGCTGTGAAACGCGTATTCAAGTATCTGAAGGGTACAATGTCCTATGGTTTGTGGTATCCCAGAAATCAGAATATTCAACTCTTATCATATTCAGATGCAGATTGGGCTAACTGTGTAGATGAAAGGAAAAGCACCAGTGGTGGAGAATTCTTCTTGGAAGAGTCCTTAGTGTCTTGGCTAAGCAAAAAGCAGAGTTCTATCTCATTATCCACTATAGAATCAGAATATATTGCTGCTGCTACCTGCTGCACTTAGATCTTATGGATGGTGCAATCCCTTGCTGATCTAGAGGTAAAGTATGTTGAGCCCATTCCCATTCATTGTGACAATACCAGTGCAATAAGTGTCTCCAAGAATCCTGTTCTCCATTCCAAAACGAAACACATTCCAATCAAGTATCATTTCTTGAGAGAACAAGTAGCTAATCAAGCTGTACAGCTACATTATATCCCTTCCAAAGAACAGATAGCTGACATTTTTACTAAACCTCTGCCCACTGCTCAGTTTGAATACCTTAGAAAAAAATTGGGTGTTCAGTCAATGTCTCGGTAAATGTCTCAGTCAAATGTAACAGTGATGGATATAGGGGGAGCCATGCTCATAGGGGGAGCATAATTTATAGACTTTGCCATGGATGCCAAAAGGGGGAGATAGAATTCAAAGTTTGCCATCATGTCAAAGGGGGAGATTGTTAGCTAGTTTTTCTGGTCAAGCTGGATGTATTGCCACTATGACAAACTTTGAAGTTTAGATCTAGTAGGATGGAGTTCAACAAAATGAATACTTCAGGCTTCCTATCTATACTGACTCATTTATGCTACGTTAAATTTATATGAGAATCTATGCAAATTTACATCTCCATGCTTCGGTGAAAAGGAATGGTACAATGGCTAGGCTTCATCAAATTGTTCTTTTTTTCTATGCTAATCTTCACATAAGAATCCACGCAATGTTATATGATTTATTGTTTTTAATAAGCGGTGCAATGATTAGGCGGATATGCTGCAAGTTATAACTTGATGGTGCTAGCTCATTGGTATAATATACACATATATATTATCGTTGCACATTTGCATGTATATGTATCATCGGTTCAATATTTAATCATACAATCGATGCACAGCATGGAGATTGGTCCGTATGTGTATGGTCAAGTCCCGAGCGAAGCATTGTGCATATTATCATTTGATGGATTATCAGCGAAGCATTGGTTGTGCACCATCCAATAGGTAAAGCATCGAGATGCTGCAAGAGCCTGCGCACCATAGAATGGAACTTCTCATCGAATGTTCATGGTAAAGACTGCGGTGCATTATAACATGGTGACCATTTGAGATGAGCCGAGCGATGAGTATAGTATGCGATAACCATTTTGTGCACATATTGAAATTTGACATCAAATTGTTCTGGTGAGCCTGCGCAATAGTTGAGCAAAGTCTTGTATTCTGTACATTGGAACCATTTTGTGCACCCTCGGATGGGTTTTCAGCCAAGTCTTGATCATGGCCGCACAATGTATGACCTGGCTTGTGGACCGTATGCTTGTGCACCACAGTTGTACCTGCGCAACAAGAGATGGGATGTGGCTATTGTGTGATAACTCTTGGTGCACCATCGAAACGAATCTCAGCTCGCACTTTTTGGAGGACTCGTCATATTTTTATATATAAGTTTCGCATAGTTTGGAGGACTTGTCATATTTTTATATATGACGTTGCATAGTTAATAAAAATTCGATAAGTTGGTTGAGCACCTTTCATTTGATTATTGATATATTATGGTCGGAGCATTGTTGGCACGATATAGTCGTTGCAATATTATAATAATTGGCGAAGCACCATTCTAATAGTTGGCGAAGCATTGGAACATCCTTATTATTACAAAAGTTGGTGAAGCACCATTCTAATAGTTGGCGGAGCATTGGAACATCCTTCTTATTATGATAGTCGGCGAAGCATTCGATGTGTGGTAGCTTGGATACTTTTGGCGGAGTAATAAAGAAATGTAACGTATATTTTAACTCTTGTTTGATATTGCAACAGCTCGGTATTATGAAACTATTTTGGTATTATCGTGGAGCAGCGTTAATGTGTAGCTGAGTCTAGTGTTAAATAATAAGACAGAACATGAATATAACAGAAAACTATTGAGATTATAAGTGTTATTGACTCATAATGAATGACTTCGTGGCATGCCGAATTGATACAAGTTGGGACTCGTCTATCATTACAATAATTATTACTGTGCAGAAGGAAACAAATGTATGGTTCTACAGTTGTAAGCATCCGAGAGGATGAGTTAATTAACAGTCGAAATTTCAATCTAATGGTATGCGAAGAGTTGTGTAATGGAACGTGTTAAAAACTTCAGGTATATGGTCAGAGAACAAGGGGGACTCGAACAGTTAAGTATAGAGAATATGAAGTGTTCTGTAGGTTATCTTTACATCTGGCATTCGATGAGTAATATATGAAAAAAAAAGGAAGAACAGTTTTCTTGAAATGAGAGAATGTGTATCGATGGGACGGAGATAAAAAAAAATGATATAGAAAAACTGATTTTGAAGAGGGGGCTTGATGGTTGAGCAAAAGATATATACGGCAGAACATTAGAATTCTGTGGAATGAATAAAAAGGATAGTTGTTTTATGAGTGTGGTCTACGGTGAAGAAGAGAAAAAGATACATTATGTATTAACAGAGAAGATTGCTGGAGAAGTTGAGCAAAGCAGAGTGTTGTGGTAAGCAAGAATGCTTCTGTATTATTATGATTTGATTCTATTTGTAAAGTCTATATTTTAAGGGTGGCAGGGAGGAGCTAGAAGTGACATTGTTGTCTCAGTCTGCAAGTGGGTGCTTGCAAAAGTAGAGGGTTGGTGCCTTCACCCAGTTGGTGCTGGGGAAAGTGAGAGTTGGTGCTCAGATAAAGAGATGTACAGCTGACAAAGCCATTGACATCCCAAGAAGAAGAGGTTTTTCCCTTAAGGGTTTCCTCATGAATTTAATGTGTCTTCATCGTGTGATTGATTGATGTGTGATATGCTAACTGTTCATACCTGTTAATGCTGGATATATATTTATTGAATGAAAGTTGCTACATAGATTCATTGATTCATGATTAAGGAAAACAAGTGATTAAAATTATCAATTTAACTGATTCACCCCCCCTCTCAGTTAAATACCTGTAACAACAACATCATCAACATATTAAGCCATGCTCCTACAATCATCACTGATACTGATTATCAACCACAATATTTACCATTAGTGGTTTATTGCATAAGTAAAATCCTACTACTTTTACCAATATGTAATATCATGTGCAAAAGCATATTCTCATGCATTGTGCATTGTTTATGAATATGCCAATGAGTACATATTCATGCCATCCATCTAATATCTGCATTTTCATCATTCCCATGCCGTAATTTTATGTAAACAAAGATTATAAAATATAAATATAGTTAGCAAGACAGGGGTGAAGGAATTTTTCCTTTCCAATCCCTCATCTTTGCATGAAATTCCTCTTCCACATAATAGCTGGTTCGATTTCATGGTCTCTAGCAAGCACACAAGGAATCATTAGCTATGATTTTCTCACCAAACAACAGTTCAATACATATACTTATGCGTAATTGTTGAGCCGCAAAAAGACCACATTTTATTCATCTTTCCTATACCATTTGTCACCTTATCCCTATCTTATCCTTCCATAAAAACTTTAATATTCACCACTTTCATAATAAATATGGGTTTATATTACCATTTTCCAAATCATTTATTTCTGAGTATTTTCAGTGAATTTGTGGTTAATTATTGAGAAAAATAACATATTTTCATTATACTTTAAAGTTGGATGAGTTTGGTGATGCTTACAGGTGTATTTGAAGACTTTAACAAGCTCAAAAGTGACCACCTAGCCTCAGATTCGAATTTCATCTTCTAGATGTGAGCTACCTTCAAGGAGAAGATCATGGAGATGTGGAGAGAATATCTCATCCAATATTTGTTGGAGAATTTTGACGGATGAGTTGTAGATTTTGTTGAGGATTTCGAGGGATAAGTTGAGAGAATAGTGGATTTGTAATTATGTTCAGTTATCTTGAGTTCATGTATAAATAGGAGAGCTCTCTCCTCATTTTGGTTAGAGATCTCTCTAGTGGTTTAGAAGTAGAGAATAGTTCAGAGTTAGTCATAAAGTGGATTCTTGATTGTTATGTAATGGAGATGATGCTTAATGCACATCCTTTGATTCTCCCATGTTAATATATATTTTTAGTAATTTCTTTCTTATGAGTTCATATATATTTTCATTTATGTTTTTCTTATGAATTGTTAGTATAGATTTATCGTGAGCTCACAAGTTAATGTCGATTGCTTTATACCAGTTTATTTCATGCAATTTCAGTCTTTCTTTATCAAGTTAATTTATGCAATTTTATGTTTTTTGCAATTAGATTTATTTCCATACAATTTCCTGTTTTCATAGATTAGCTTCAATTTCAGTCACTTAGATTAAGTTAGAAATACTCAGCCCTTGCATATATTTTGTTTGTACCTCACAAGTTTACGCTCTCTTTGGGTTGACAATTAAATCATTGGATATATGTTATAATTTGTTTAATGTTTTTACCCAACATTTTGGCGTTGTTGTCAGGGAGGTGCTAAAAGGGATTAGAGTTTAGATAGATAAATAGATTACTTTTACATTACACATCAAGGAGGAGGGGAAAAAGGTAAGACGCAAGGATGAATTCACTACGGAATTTCTGGGATTTCCGTGGTGTAACAGCCAGATGCATCCACTATAGTGGGGTGCCCCAAATCCTTGCTGTTCCTTTGTTGTTTCTGCAAGCGTGTTTGTTTTTCTACAAAGTATTTACTTGTCTTGCAAGAGTGTTCTTTTATTTTCTGCAAATGCGAGTTTGTCTTTACGTAATTTTTCTTTTACAGTTTTGTAGTGTAAAGTTTGGGTTGCTTTTATTTTTTTTGGGCTAGCCTGTATTCCATACTAACTTGCTTCTAACTTTGTATCTGTTCAATCTTTGTTTTGTACAGATTTTTATGCACTTTTTATTTCTTTTTTGCACTCGTCTTGTGCTACTGTTTTTATGTTTGTTGTGTACTCGTTTTTTCTAGTACTTGATTTGATTCTAGTAAAATGATTTTAGGATGAGCATAAGCTTAGAGCAGCTCACTCAGATCCTCGCAAAAGCCAGGATCTCCTCTTCTCAAGAAGAGGAAATCTTGATAGCAGCTAAAGATGTAATTACTCCTCTTGAAGCAAACAAGGAAGAATCATGCATAGCAGATGAAGAACACCTATTTGAACTGGAGATTGAAGAGGATGAAGAAGGGATATTGGGTGATCATCATGCAAATGGGAGCTGCATCGAATAATTGATCCACGTAAGTACTAGGTTAGATCAATTTTGTTTTTGTTTCTATTTTTTTTTTTGAATAAAACATAGGGATAGAATAGATTGATTCCGGTAAAACAGCTACCGCGGGCTTTGACAGAGTTACAATGCTTCATAGCTGAACTAGATTCTATTTCAAAATGGATCTAGGTATCCAATGCATCCAACGGTATGATTACAAAAATTTAAATAGGCAGAAAAATGTAGGTCGAACTTAAGAGAGGGACACAGCTTGTGAACAAGGTACTTCAGACTTCCAGCTTTGAGCACTTCATTTGCCAAGCTTGGCAATTAGTTTAGAGACACCAGTTTCCAAAGCACTGATGTGTTTCCTGAAGTCTCCTTGGGCATTTGCAACATCCTTGAAACTGGTTTGAATCTCTTCTTTGAAGTCTTCCAGGTTCTCTGTTGAGGCCGTGTGATCTGCTCAAAGCTTCCTGATATCTTCGTTGAGGATATCCCAGGTTTGCTCTCCTGCCTGGTTGGACACTTGCAGGAGCTTGTCCTATTTATCCACTCTTTCTTTGAGCCTCCCCATTGTGTTCTCCAACGATTCGATCCTTTCTTCCACTGATGGACCTGAATCAGAGGAAGATCCATGAGAATCCATTGCGCGTAGCTAATAGCCTTTTCGTGGTTCCAATTGTGAAGAGAGAGAGCCAAGCTGGAATTTGACAGAGTATAGGGAGGATTCTCCTTGGCCGCACCGCGATATCTATACTCTGGTTCTTCACAGGGAGATCTTTTCACTGGAATTTCAACTTCCCTGATGTATTGAAGGTAGAGAAAAGAATTGATTAAATAACCAGATGGGAGGGGAACCAAGTCACGAGAAGATCTTGGCCGGATGCAAATTTTCAGAGATTTTTTGGTATTGACAGAGGAGGGAGAATATTCGTGGTACACTGGAATTCTGCAGAGCAAATGGAAGCGCTGGATTTTGACCTTGAATCTTCTGCAGCTAGGGGACGTCACTTCGAAGTTCAATTCCATCTTTGAGTAAGATGCCTCTGCCCAGGAGGGTCCCCCAATTGGCTTCTCTGTCAGCTAGAGCATTCAGCCCACGAAGTACATGGAAGTAACTAATAGTTTGAAAATTTTTACTTAGTAGGAAAATTTTCTGGTAAATTTGTGCCAGATTAATTTGAGAGGGGAACTGCTTCTTTATTAGCGCTTGAATCAGCAGTCTTGAGTCACCAAAGACCGACAACTTGGCAATTCCTTTGGTTAGCGCAATCTTTGAACCTTGCAAGAGTCCACAAAATTCTGCTATGTTATTTGATTCCATACCTAGACCCCAAGAGTAATTGCTGATCACATTTCCATTAGTCGAGATGATCACTCCAGCACAACTAGCTAATCCTGGGTTACCCTTTGAAGCTCCGTCGAAGAAGAGGCATGGTGCGTTCAGAGAAGATTTCCAGCTGGTGAAATCAAGTTCATCAAGCCTAATTTCCCAATGAGCTATCTGAGGATGATAAGGCAAGGTTCTATTCTGAAGATTGGGAACAAGCATGCCTAACCAATGTGACTCTTCAGGCAGAAGATGGATAATGTAATTCAGGGATATGTTGTGATCAAGAGCTTCCCCTAGAATTTCTCTTGCTTGAATTGCAATTTTAGTGGGCTGATTTTCTTGATCCCTGAATATTCTATTGTTTCTCTCTATCCAGATTTTCTAGCAGATTGCTTTTGGAAGCCATGCCCAGGTAGTATGGAGCAGGGTTTTCTTGGCCAAATGAAACGGAGAGAGCTTCATCCAATTTGATAGGAGACCCTGGATAGTTTGTGGAAGATTGATGCCAGGAGGATTTAGCCTCATAGCTTCTTTCCAGACTTCTTTGGAGTATTGACATCCAAGGATGATGTGATCCGAGGTTTCTTCCTCGTTTTTGCAAAGAGGGCATCTAGTTGGGCCTTCCATACCTCTTTTCTTTAGATTTTCTCCTGAAAGAATGATTTTGTGGGCCAGCGTCCAACAAAATATGTCAATTTTTGGGATGAAGGAATTGGACCACAGAAACTTCCACACCACAGGATTGGGGGCAGCATAAAGGATTGCTTGGATGAACTTATAACCTTCTGAGGTTGAATAATTTCCTGATTTTTTTCCCCACCCTCTTCTATCTCTTATTCCTTCTTTAATTGGAGATTTGCCTTGGAGGAGATTTGTTAGAGTTTCAGCTTCTTCTTCAAGGTCAGGTGGGAGGTCACCAAAATCCCAGCCAATCCAGACATTGTCTTCCCATGCTGATAGATCCCACAGTGAGGTGGCTCCTTTATCCAAAAACCAGTGCTTGATGTTGTTCAATTCCATGAGTAACCCGAGAGGAGTATCTCCCAGGATGGAGTCTTCCCACACTCTGATTGTTTTCCCATTTCCTGGTATCCAGTATAGATTCCTTCTGAATGGATCAAGCGCTTTAATACATAAGTTATATACCGGAGAACCATTTCTGAGTGGGGGTAGTGTGTCCAGACATCGCTTCCTTGTTCCAAGGAATTATTTTTTGCGGAGAACTTCCTTGCTCCAACTTTATTTCCCTGTGATTAGCTGCCATAACAACTTAGCTCCTAATGCCAGATTTTGGGTGACTAAACTCCGAACTTGAAGCCCTCCTTCATCACAAGGCTTTTGGATCTTTTCCCAGCTCACTAGGTGGAATTTATTTTCATTCCCTTTTACCCCTTCCCAAATAAATTTTCTGAGCAGTCCTTCTAACTTGCGAATTACCGAACCTAGGGCAAGAAGAAGTGAAGACTGGTAGATTGGCATGCTATTTAGTACATATTTTATAAGAATAGTCTTCCTTGCTAAGTTGAGCCAATTGGCACTCCATATTTGAATTTTGACTTTAATTTTGTCTAAAATAGTCTCCCAATTTGCTGATTTGATTTTGGTTTTGTAGATGGGGATGCCAAGGTAAATGAAGCTATCCCAATCCATCGTGCATTCCATCCCAAGCATTCCAGCTATTTCCCTTAGCTCTCTTGCTGAGCACTTCCAGCTGAAGATTTTGCTTTTTTGGAAATTTATTTTACTTCCAGACACCTCTTTGTATAATTCCAGTTGTTGTTTAAAGTGCTTTGCAGAATGGATGTTTGCTCCACCTAGCAACAAGGTGTCATCTGCAAATTGGGCATGATTTATGTCATGAACATTATTCACCATTCTTAGTCCTGGAAGCATATGGATTTCCTGACAAAGGTTAAGCTGAAAGCTGAGCATTGATGCTTGAATGGCGTAGAGGTGAGGAGACAGAGGGCAGGCCTGCCTTAGTCCTATGGAAGCTTTGAAGAATCCTGTAGGCCTTCCATTAACTAGAGGGGCTATCCACAGATCACTAACACAGCCTTTGACCCAGCTTATAAAGGTGGATGAGAAGCCAAAATTTTCCATAATTGTAAACAAAAAATCATGCCTAACACGGTTAAAAGCATTAGCTAAATCAAGTTTAATGACCATACCTTTCTCATTACGTTGATAGCTCGAATGAATTGCTTCTTGGACGAGAATGATGTTGTCAAGGATTTTCCTTCCCTTGATGAATCCTCCTTGCTTTTCCGGTATAATCCTGGGCAAAATTCTTTTAAGCCTGGAGGCTATAATCTTGGTTATAATCTTGTACCCTATGTTGCACAAGGAGATCGGTCTAAAACGGTTGAAGGTGGTGACACCTTTTTCTTTCGGGATCAGAGCAAGGAAGGAATAATTGGTGCTGCCTCCCAGTTTATTGACCATCTAAGAATACCGGATCATCTTTAAAAGATCAATCTTGATTATTGACCAGCAACAGGTGAAGAATCTTGTTGTGAAGCCATCCGGACTAGGAGTGCTGTCAGGTTTCATAATTGAAAGAACGCCTTTAAGTTCATTCATTGTGACTGGGGCAGTAAGAAACTTATTTTCCTTTGGCTTAATAAGTGGCGGGATGAGATCAAATGGATGGGAGTAGGTGTCAAGCGGGTCCTCTATGGGAGCTGTGAAAATCTCTTTGAAAGTAACCATGGCAGCCTGCTTTATGCCCTCAGAGTCTTTGATCAATCCACCTTGAAAATTTATTTCAGAGACTGCTTTGTAGTTCTTTTGAGCCTCAGCCTACTTATGGAAGTACTTAGTGTTTTTGTCTCCATTTAAGAGCCAGAGACTTCGGAATTTTTTCCTCCAAAATTCTTCTTCCAGCCTGCAGGCCGAGAAGAGTGCTTTCTGAAGGTCCTCTTAATTTCTTAGAAGGCAATCTGATATGGGGGAGGCATCCATGTGGAATTGGTGAGTTTCCAGGTCAGCTTGAGCTGTATTCCTTCTTGATAAGGGAGAGGTAATGAGCCTTGCCCAGTTTTTCAGGTCAAGTTTAAGCCTCTTTAGTTTTTCTTCCCAGATGAAGGACGACGATCCTTTTATTTGGGTTTTCCAGGAGTCAGAAACTACTTGCAAAACGTCCTCATGTTGGATCCAGAGAGGACTAAATCAGAAGGGGATCGGGCCAAGGTCTTGGTCTAGAGCCAACTCAAGAAGGATGGGCTTATGATCAGAGGTGCAATGAGGGAGGATTTTGGAAGAAGCTAAGAGGCCCAGGGAGAGAAAGGATGAGTGAACAAGGAACCTGTCAAGCCGTGCAGCAACATGACCAGGTCCAATTCTCTTATTAGTCCAGGTAAAATTTCCTTTGGCAGGATTTATATCAATTAGATCCCAACCAAGGATGATATCTTCGACCCACTCCCTCGAAGGATCTCTGACCGACATGCCTCCTTTTTTCTCATGTGCGGCAAGGGTGACATTCAAATCGCCTGCTACTATGATGTTTTCAAGGTGTTGCAAATTTAGAAAGGACTCTAACAAGGTCCAGCAATCTTTTTTTTCCGAGTGTATGATGGGGACATAGAGCTTGAAGAGACTTACAATTCTTCCAGATAGTTTGTGGATGAGCTTTGTGAAAACCCAATGCAACGCACGTTCTTCAGCTTCGAGATCATAAAGGGTGGAGTCCCAAAAGGTGGCAATGCCTCCAGAAGCATCTCTGGAGTTGTTGGCAATCCCGGGACCTTTTTTCCAGAACTTTTTCCCAGCTTGGAGGATAGCGGCTTCCTCCATTTTTGTCTCCTGGATTAGCAGAATCTCCAGATTATGAATTTGGACAAGGTCTTTCATTGCTTCTTCTTTTAGGGTAGATCCTAAGCCTCTGCAATTTCAGGAGATGTATGACATTAAGTACTGTGGGAGGAGAGGTTGGCCCCTTTTGAGGCCGTTGCTGTTCCTTTTTTAGATCTGGTGTGCATGATTCCTTCTAGATTTTTTTGCGATCCTTAAAGGATAGCTAGATATGTTGCTTCCTCTCTTTTCTTCTTTTTGGACTTCCTCCCTCTTTGGTTTTTGATGGGAGCAGCATGCAAACTACTTGAAGAGGAACCCTCATCCATCTCTTCACCTAGATCCGTTTCTAGTAGCAGGGAATCCTCGTTTGTTTCTTTGGAGGGTTTGGAAGGTTTAGCAGCAAACGAGATGCCTGGAACGGAGTGGATTTCCCTAGGTTCCAGCGGATCTACAATCTGGGACTCTACCTCTTTTCTACTAGGCTGATTTCCAGTGTGATTTCCTTCAATGCTTGCAGGATCTGGATCTTTTCCAGTTGGATCTATGATCTTTTGTGGTTCCTCAGCATCTTGAATAATGATAGGAGCGGCTCTTGTGGCTTCCTGGTTAGGTTTATTTGAGCTTGTTGGTTAGTTCTACATGTCCCCTGCAGCCTTTTTTCCTGGTTTTTGGTAGTCGATTTCCCTTTCTTAACTTTTTGCCAGCCTTCTCCCTCTTCAGGGACCTGTATTTTGGGGCAGTTTCTTTGGAAATGCCCATGCTCATGACAGAGATGACATTTGAACGATATCTATTCATAATCCAGCTTTTGGTAATAGTGCTAAGCTCCAACTTTTAGTTTAATTGCCTCAGGCAGCCCTGCTTTAAGATCGACTTCTACACAGATTCTGGCATAGGAGTATTGACCTTTGTTCGTAGCTTTTTCGATGTACTTCCCGAGGGTGTTCTCAAATTTTTCCAGGGTTTGTATGTTCCAACAGTGAACTGGGAGGTTTGGTAGTCTCACCCACACTGGAACTTCCTTCGGGACATCAACTTCAGCATTGAAATCCGGAGTCCATCTATTGAGATACAGTCCTTGGGTACCCATGAAGTATGGGCTGCTTCTGAAGATAAGATCTCGGTCTTCTTTGGATATGAATTCAAAAATGAAGAACCCTCGTCCAATCAGGTAGCAGGTAACACTGTTTTTGAGCTGATGCCTCCAATTCCTTTGGATCCAGTCATCTGTGGTTCTTGTTGATGGCCATAGCCCCATGAACTGGCCTACCAAACCTCTCTCAGCCAGAGCCAGAGCGATCTTGATGGGTTGTTCAAGCAGAAGGTCAATTTCAGGGACAGCATCAAGTTTCTTGATGAACTTCGGGATGGAAGGGGCCACCGGTTTAAATCCAGGTGACGTTAATAACCTTCTGAAAGCTTCTTTGGCGGAGGTAGGAACAAAGGGAGGGGAGAGCCTCCCCTAGGCGTAGCCATGGAGGCGGCCTGAAGTGGCTCGAGCACGAGCAAGGAACCCAACGAGGGCATGGCGCCAGCTAGGGCAGTGCGGCGTCACCCAAACAAATTACGGACCTTAATCATTTTTTTTTGTTTCTATTTTATTAATTCATATTTTCCACATTTAATTTTTTATATTATTGCATATTCTAGGTTTAGTTTTTCAAAATTAAAAGATAATTTTGGTTTACTTCTTTTAGATGTATGGTTCCACTGGAAATTTCACTACACCTAAATGATTGTAAATTTCTATTAAAATAGAGTAGGTAGGTTTTAGTTTCTATTTCCAATTTAAAGTTAGCATGTAGGATGTCTTATTTTTCTTTAATATTTCTATTTGTTATTTTTTTTTAATAGTTTTAATTACTACTATTTTTAATTGTGTTAGGAATTAAAAAAAAAATTAATCTTTGAAATCTAAAAAAATTTATGAAACTTTTAGTCTCTTTTCATTTTCATTTTTTATTTATAAATTTTCTAGGTCATCTTAAGAATAAAAAATGCATTAGGAATAGTTCTTTTTAAACCTATGAATAATTAGAAAATAAAATAAATAAAGTAATAAACAAATAAAAATAAAAATCTATATAATTCTAATTTTAATTTTGATATGTTTTTGGTTTGTTTTAATTTTTTTTGTTTAAAAAAAAAGATAAATCTAAATAAAATAAATTTTTTTACCCTTTAATTTTGTTAGGAATACAAATTTCTAGCTTGCATTTTTTTTAAATCTAGGAATACTTTAAAATGAAAAAAAACAATAAATATATATATATATATATTAAAATCAAAAATTTTAAAAATGTTTCCTTGTTGTTTTTGTTAGTGTTTTAAATGCTTTTCTAATTCAAATTTTAGTTTACAAATAATTATTAAAAGGTTTATTAAATTTAACTAGACCTTCATACATTAACAAATTAAACAATAATATTATATAATAAAAGATAAAAACAAAAAAACTTTTAAAAACCAAACCTAAAGTAATAAATGAAACGAATTGTTTTGTTTACGTTAAAATGAATATTGAATAAAAAAAAATGCATAAGAATAAAAATACACATAATAATATAAGTCCACACCAAAACCTGCGTATTTCTAAACATCAGTATTAATATTAAAAAAAAATAAGTAAATTTTTTTATAAAATAAAATAAAACAGAGCCTTTCAGCCCTCCATGCGCAGCCTGCAAACATCTCTCCATGCACAACCTACAAACAACTCTCCATGCACAGCTTGCAAAAAACTCTTCATATGAAACCTGCAAAAATTTAGAAAAAAACGAATCAATTAAAAATGACATAAAAAAAACACATAAAAATTAAAAAAAAATTGAAAACTCGTTTTTTTTAATACTTTAGTTTTCTGCCCATTTCGTATTCCATGAATTTCAGTCTCCATTGAATATGGCACTGGAACTATTATTGGATACAGAATCATATCAACTTAACTCGCACTACCGTTGCCTGATCAAACATAAATTCCTAGCTCTCGTTGTCTATCTCTCGATTTGATTCAGAAGTTGGCACCTGCGTCTTCATTTTTCATATCTACTTCTAGTGGTCATGGAGACCTCTTCTTAGATTTCTAAAAAAAGAGGTGTTTAAAGACTGTAGAAGCTGGGACAAAGCCGTGATCTACCAGATTCTGAATTCATGAACTAAACCATAAAAAAATTATGTTGCCAATAGAATATTCCCCAGTCCATCATACCACCGCTATCCTTCAGATCAGGGATGCATATTAATTCACCCCCGTCAAATTTCGGCATATATAATCTAATTTTATAAATAATCCTTGGTTCGTTGCATTGGTTGTTTCACCTACTGTGATATTTTTTGGGGGGCATCAATGAAGAATTCCGAGTGATGAACGTAACCAAATTGTTTGTGACACGAGGGTAACCAACTGGAACCAAAAGAAGAAGATGTTTCTAACAAGTTTTCAGGGATTGAGATATTCATTATTATTTGGAACATAATTGCACTTTGTTTGCGTCTTATTCCTTCTAATTTACTGGCTTCATGCAAGGAGTTTGCAGGTTAGCCCAAGCATCCGAAATCATTAAACGCTGGGCTTGTTCAATACCCCTCTCCAACTGCACAAACATCTATCCATCAAGTTCTTACTAAACGAGTGGATTCCTTCTCCGGCTTGAATGCAATCTGATTACACTATGTCATCATTACCTAATACAATTGATGATCAATAGTTATACCGGTATATATATATATATATATTCCTCCCCGATAGCTATTGTGCTTCGCGCATACCATACCTATTTTTTATATAAAGCCACAATACACATCACTCCTGCATACACACCATATTCATCAGCAAAATGCATACTACTGGGAGGATCCCTAATGACCCATAGGAAGAACTCTTCATTTGACTCCGGCCTTGCTGCCATCTCCTCGATTTGTTTATTTGTAAGGTAGGCCTGGCTTCCAAAGAAAATATAAATGACAGACTTCTCCCTTCATTATGGATACACTATTATGTAAAGGCTCGAAAAAATAAAAATTGAAGGAGATACCCAAGGAGATGCATAGCATGGATGCATTATCAGGTGCCACACTGTCGGGATTTATTTAATTTATTTCCTGTGGAGATAAAGGGGTGGTACTTTGGATGAGAAAGGGGTGACGTTGAAGAAATGATTGAAGGAATGATTGATTGATAAAATGGATGAGCATTTATCCATATGGTTGCACATATGACTTCCATAGTTGAAAGAATTGCTCTTGCTAATCCATGCGGCGTCTGCATCGTTTGGTTGCCAGCTACTTTCACCACCCTAGAAGATATTTTTGCCAAATGGCCAATTTGAGTGTTGTAAAGCACAGAAACCTTTTATTTGATTGGCATATGCCTCTGTGTAGCTAGAAGCTATGTCATCCCACACAAAAGGGGAGGATCGCCAACCTGGCTCTTTCCTGGTTCTGGGCTCCAAGGAATTGGGACACCAATGCTGGATCAACGACAATTATAAGAACTATTCTAGAAAACAAACACAATAACAAATTAAAGCTTGCGATCAATTGAAACTGGCTAAATAATTTCATTTTCATGGTCTCACAATCCATCCTCTATACTCTTTGACAACCTCGTTATTAGCTTCATCGATTTATAGAATGAGAGTTGAAGATCAGAATTGCCTTTTTATGATTTTCATTTCTTAGAATTTTTCTTTCGTTCTTTGCTTTCAGCTGTTTCATTTAATGTGATCTAACATATCATGATAAATATCACAACTCAATAACGCAATTATGGCAATTCCACTGCTCGAATCTGTTATTATAATAATTATATTTTATATTTTAGAAAACTGAGTATGTCTCGTTTACATGTATTGTATTAAGCCTGTACATTATATTATTTAGTTATTTTATTTTATTTCACCAAGAGCTCACTGATTGATCCAATAGATGGATGGATTCCAGGAGTCTCTTACCTCAAAGCTCTAATCACATAGAAGACTTATAACCTTGGTGCAAGCTCGACAGGTTAAGCTTATATAGTCAATCGGTTTGCTTGGTCATTATTTTAACCTCCACACATATTTTCCTTAACAAATGGAAAGAGTAACGTGGAATAAACATAAAATCCCAAACTCAAAGGTTAATAGGTCATACTCTATTATTATATTTTTGAAAAAATAAGTCATGACATATAATGAAGGGAAATGTTAAATAACAAAAATGGCATCGAAAGGGAAGCAAATCATGCATACATGAGTACCAATCTAGTGCATAATCATGCTGCCATTTCTCATATTTCTAGCCCTTGAAATCCCACTGAAAATCCTACTGAAAATCCTTGTTTCAGAGCAAATTTCATTTTCCTTCCGACGTCTCCTTTCGCTACATCGAAAAAACTTTTGAATTTCACCCGCTGTAGCGGCTCGTCCCTCTTTTCCTACCTATCGTCGTAGCGGATCCCACTTCATATTTTCTCCACCGACGTAGCGGCTCCTTCGCCAATTTTCAGCCACTGCTGTTGTCGGCTCCCTCTTAATTTTCCATACACCGTGTAGCGGCTCAATTTTCGGTTCCCAGCCACCGTAGTGACTCATTCTTCTTTTCTCGACCGCTATTCACCGGATTTATTTTCCTTTTCCTACCCACCGTGGCATCGGCTCTGACTTCCTTTTCCACCCACTACCGTGTCGGTTCCTTCCTTCTCTTTCTCCCGTCGTATGTTGACTTGCTTTTCCTTTTCCTGTCTCCACCATTACGGATACTTTTCTAATTTTCAGCCGCTATAACGGCTCTTCCATCTTCTTCTAACCGTCACTGCATCCAAAACTTTTCCAACTTCCAGCCGCTGCATCGACACTTAGAAATTTTTTTTTTTGAACAACAATTTTTTTTTTCGGCTCGTTGCTTTTCTTTGAGCCACCGGCATTGTGTGTCAATCCTTAACTTTCATCTGCCGTTGCGGCCCGTCCGCTTGAACTCAGACTTGTACCCGTCGCTACAGAAATATTCCTACGAAGTCTCTGCCATTGCAGATCCCTTCAGACAGTGCGGCCTCTGCAATCGGCTCCCTTCGGGAAAAGAAACCACCGCGTCGGCTCTGCTTCAAATTACTCAGCCACCACACAAAGAAGTATTTTCTCCAATACTTAGAAAAATTCATGCTTAGAAGAATTTCAGAAAAATTTCCTGTCTGCCTTCCTCTTCCTGCTAATCACAGAGGCTAGTTCTTCATGGCCCATTGAGGCCCAAAGCTGTAACGAGAGCTCTGATACAACTCTGTCACGTCCCCTCCCATCAATCTGATGCAAGGGAGGAAACATGACCTAACATCCCGTGCTTATTTTTTAATCTCATCCTCATTCATTAGTAAGAAATTCATGGATAAATAAAAGCTTATGCGTGCAGAGCATTCTTAATAAACACAACGAAATAAACATAATAACACACACGTAGAAGGGAGTACATCATCCTATTTATTCTAGGAAAAATAATGAAACCACCATACAATAATAAATCCCATTCTCATGCTATGCAGATGATTCATGTCAGCTAGCTTAAGACAATCATATCATTCAATTAACATGAGAATTAAACATGCAGAACATAACACAAAATGATCACAATTTAAACCACAGAGAATACTTATCTTTAAGATGAAACTCTCCAACAATTGGATATCTGAGAGAAACATTCCACCCAACCATAGATCTCTGTCCATCCTGTATTCCTTTAGTTGAGAGATCATCCCTGAGCTAGGATGTGTATCCACTAAGGAGGAACTAAATAGGCTCACTCACAACCATGGTTTCACTCAACCAGTCATGCTAAGCCAACACACAGTTGGGTTTATCAAGCATGCAATAACAAAGGAGGAGGAAGCTAAGCCAGTGAGCTCAACCACAGAGCTACAGACATGTCAAGCTAAATTCAAGCAATCCAATCCTCTGTTCCAACATTCACACTTGGATTTCTCACAATTCTGCCATCAAAATAACTCCCCCCCCCGTCACTGGACTTTTGGGCTATAAAAATTGGGTTTTCCAATGGATTTCAAGATATCTAATACTCTCAATTTTCCCCAAGGTTCATATCTATAGAGCCCCCATTGGATTTCCCTGTCAAATACCAATTCTGGGTGTTTTTGGCTCTTCAAAATGTGGGTTCTTGGAAAGTTGCGAATTTTATTTTTAATTTTGGTTTTCTTCTTACTGATGGCACATGCAATGGATGGAAATTGAAGCTGCCATCTTCCATAATGGAATGGGAATGACGAACAGAGCCCATACCCTACCAGGAAACCTATAGTTTAATCACACAACCCCCTCACCACTCCCTAGTGGATACACATGGCCCCTTCTCATTAGTTGCCTCCATAGTCAGTTTTGGTATTTTATTGCATGATGTTTATTTACATCATTTTTACAATGTTCCATGGCTTAATAGAACATGGTTAACATAGTATCTAATACTTTCCTTTTAACTAAAAATTTGAGCATCCACTAGCGGGGCCTTGGCCTTGAGCTCCATGCTAATAAAACATACATCATATGTATACAATATTTACATTAAAAGCAAATATATCCTAAGGGTCAAAATGAGGTATTACACACTTTGTACTGCTTATGACCCTCAGCTTGTTTGTGAAAAAAACTGGTATTTTATCCCCATATTTTAACTAGATACATCTAGATTTTTGTCTCCAATACTCCTCCTCCGTTCTACAAGCTACATGAAGGTTACGTTGGAGAAATGCTTCTTTTTATAAACGTTCCACATCGATCATTTGACCCTCAAGCCAGATCTGATACTGCTCCAAAGTCTTCTTGGCCTCGATTCTTTGCTTAGCAGGGGAATTGAAAGACTTAGCCCAATCTTTGAGAGTGCCTTTGAGTTTTCTAAGATTTTCTTCTCAGACAAAAAAGGGTGATCCCGAGATCGGGTCCTTCCATACATTTTCAAATATATTCTGAAAGCCTTCCTACTTTCTCCAAGATGGGATGAATCAGAAGGGTGTGGGCCCAAGATTATTTTCCATAGAGAAATCCAAAAGGATTGGTTTATGATCTAACATGATGAAGGGGATAATGGAAGAGCCATCCCTAAATACTAGCAAAAGGAGAGAGTGTTGAACCATAAATTTGTCAAGTCCAGCTGCTATGTGGCCTGCTCCCATTCTTCTGTTTGACCAGGTGAAAAGACACTAGGCTGGTTTAATATCTTCCAGGTCCCAATCCATGATTATATCTTCCACTACTTCTTGTAGTGGGTCTCTAACAATTGACTCCCATTTATTTTATTTAATGTGAAGAGTAATGTAGTAGGGATTTCACCCTAGCTACAGGCAGGAATGACTACCTTCCGTCTATAGGACGGAAGGGTAGGGTTCCTGTGAAGGTGGAAGAGAACCTACAAACAAGGTTAGGGCCAAGCTATGGAAACCCTGAAAGAAATGGTTAGAAATCAAATATGGCTGCAAGAAATCAATTGAAGACCTACAAAAAAGCATTAGCAAAGAATCTTGCAAACAAAATATGTTAGAAAACTACAATAAAAATGACATAAAACACAAGTATACCTTCTGTTTGGCTGGAAACGGGCCACCATGCCCTAGCTTTGGAAGAACCTCTCTCTTTGGGATAGAAGCTTGGCTTGTGGAGCTATGGAGAAGAGGGAGGGTGAATGGCTTGAGAGGCAAAGGGTCTCAAGGCACTCACACGGGCAACATAATGATAGGGAGAGAAGGAGTGTCTTGAGAGTGACCCCCTACCCTCTATTTATACTTTTTCTTTGATATTTAGGGTTTTAAGCCCTTGGTTAGGGATTTAGCTCCTTTTTTGGGATTTAAGCCCCTTTCACCCAATTCTTAGCTCCTTTGGGGGTTTTAAGCTCCTTTGAGGGGTTTTAGCCCTTTTTTTGAGGTTTTAGCCCCTACGAGAGCTATTTTGGCTCTTTTTAGGGGTTTTTAAGCCATTTTTCATATTTTTGAGCCTTAGTAAGGGTGTGGGGGTCAAATGAGAGTCGTAAATGGATGTCTATGGGTGGTGTAGGTCATGTAGAGCTCATTGAGGGATTTTTTGGGTTAACATATTTCCCCCTTATGTGTGAGGGAAGGATCTCATCGTATGGCTGATGGACATCATAGGATTTTCTGGGGAGAGGTGGTGCTTCCTGGACTGGGGCATGGTGGCTTTTGGTTTTTGTATTAATATGGTTCCCATCAATGGGTGAGACACAAATAATGTGTGACATGTATATGGATGAGGTGGGAATCCCCATGCTCGTAACAATATCAAAAGAATAATGTGATCTAAGCTCTATAATACAAGAGCTGATCATGTAAAACTATTGTTACAATAGTGGTTGCCTCAATGAGAGGCTGAATACAATACTGATATGAAGAACTACTATATTGGAACCATGGCATTCTCATGGAATGCTATATCTTCATGATTGATGGTCTACTGGATCTAGAACAGTACATAGTTTACTGATGGAGAGTCAGATTCTCTGTTGTACAAATATGCTGCATCAATCATAAATCTATATAGAAGCACTCATGGGGCTTCTGAACACTGTCTCCAACGCAACCCAGAAATAACAAGGGACATGAACCTGTTTGGGTCCCTCGAATAGAATCATCAATGTGCTAGAGTCTGGTGACATCCGGGGTCTTCGAACAAATACTGCACGTATTAAATTGAGCACATAGATCTATGGACAACACACAACTCACATGATAGATCACACAATTTACTCAGTTATTGAAGAATAAAACAATGCAAAAATGGCTTGCAGCTGTGAATGCTTTTCATTAATCAAAGAGTAATTAGATAATAATTACAATGAAGTACAATGGCTTAAATAGCCACATGCAATTTGAATCCCCATGAGGAAATTTGAATTGATTAGACTCTACTTGACTGTAGGTAACTAAGACCTTGTCTAAATCACCGTCGGAGGACTCAATAGTTAATTGACCTTGTCTAAACCATAACTGGAGTTCATTGGAGTTCTAAAACACAACTCAAGTGTTACATTCAGTGTTGACTGAGGCTAACTAATTGTGGTAGGTGAGAAATGCACCCCTCCTTAGTGCAGCCATGCAAACCTAGCGCTAACTGAATGTAGAGGACTGGAACTGAATGTAACTAACTCTTAACTTAGCTTAACCAGTCATCAACTGAACTGAACTAACCTTGGTTGGTTTCAACACTCCCAGTGGCTCCTAAATTGTAGGGATTGGTCTAGGAGGCTCCTAAACCGATGCAATCATGTGCAATCAGTGGCAGTGAGCCTGAATTAGTGTTCCCCACACTTTAGTAATTGAAACATGTGCCCCAATTAGGCCAAGTGGACCCAATGGTGTCAATGACTATAAATAGACTGGATGGATTCCTGATTTAGACATGACTCTTGATTTAGACATATGACCAAATTGGACAAGGGAGGATTAATAATCCTAACAACACGGATCAATACCCTGTACGAATCTCAATAGTGTGATGATGTAGCTGGATTTGAGCACGTGAGAAACAACCATCATGAGAGGCACTAAGGACTCCTCTCAAGTGGTTCGAGGAACTCATCAATGAGGTTAATGAAACTAGGATATAGGGACCTCTCAGTCTATCCTCTAGAATACATGTGTTTTCATCGATAGAGGGAGACCTACAATTGGCCAAGGCAATGATGTTTCCTTGACCAGAAGTGCGAGGGAGATAACCAAAAGATGTGAGACAATCTGAGGATTGACCCACTAAATGGGGGGGGAAGGGAGGTGGAACAGGGGCATGGAATCATGGGGGACTCAAACTTCCTTTGTTCAGAGTATGATGGCAAGGTGAACTAGGTAGCAAATGAAACTGACTCATGGGAAAGGGATCATAGATGTAATACTGGGAATGTAACTGCAGAAGGGAAATGCTTGGTGAAGGTAGACACTTTTGGTATTGATGGGATCCAAGGAAGACACATTGCTGAATAATCTGAACAAAGGAGACCCAAAGTGGGAATGTTGTCAAACTGTTATCTATGGGGTGGTTTCTAAAGACACTGTTGTGGTATTATCTCATGGATTTTTAGTGAGACCAAGAAAGTAAATGCTCGATGGTGCTTTCAATTTTAGAGAGTTTGAAAGCATGAAGAAGACTCCAGTGGGGGCTCTTTTTCATTGATAGTCTCATGTGCTTGAAAAAGGTTAAAAGTGTACATAGGAGAGCTCGCCCATCCTTTATGGGATGAGAGACTTCTTTACCATTGGTAGTCCAATCAGGCTAGAAAAGGTTAAACCTGTACTGACTGGACGGTCATGGAAAAGAGCTTAATGACAACCCATGGTGAGATTTTTCATAAAGTGAGAAAGCTCCGTGCAATATGTATGGAGCAAGTGGCTCTTAAACATACCAATACATGCATGGGATATATCACGGAAGAGGCATGCGAGTCGGTGAGGTCTGAGGCATGCAAACTGAGGTGGCTCTCGGACAGAGGTCAGGAGATTCATGTGTGATTTGTGGTGGATGGACTTGACTACATATCATGTGAGTGCAAGTCCGAAGGCAGTCATATGCCAAATACATGCAAAAGAAATGATCCTCCCTCCAGGTGATGGTCCAGAAAACTGCGTAAGGTGTAGTGGACGGATTAGACAGTTATATGATAAAATAATGTGTCCTCCGGGGAGATGGTCCAGAGTCCCGCATGAGTTGCGGTAGGTAGGTGTGACACAAGTACATGTCTGGAGACACCTGTATCACAATGTGGTACGTAAACCAAGGTAAATTTTGGGAAGTGGTCTTGAAAATTACTTGTTAAACATGAGATGATGGTCTTGTTGAATATAGAGGACAACATTCTGAAACTAGTGGCACAAACGGTGTCCCAAACGGACTCCGTATGGCCCTGTTATGCGAAAAGGAAGAAAATAGGTCAAATGGGGCCTATAAATGGGTGGGGACCATTTTGTGAGGTGTCATTGTCACTGTTCACTACAGAGTTGGAGAGGTGGGCCCTAAATTTCTTTTGCTGATTTCTCCCGTTTTAACCGACGGTTTTGAGACCCACGACTTGTAGGTAAGAGCTCTTGCAAAATCTATCATTTTTAGTGGTTTACATTTTGAATTTGCTCACCCGAGGGTCCTCTATGAGCCAGGTCGGACCTTTCGTGGGTAAAAGAGTGACTGAGTCGCACCTGTGAGACTATTTTGAGCGACCTAGTTGCTCTTTTTGGCTAGACAGGTGTGACCTGGTCCCTGGATGACCTTTTTTGCTGAAATTAGTGGTTGACAGTTGTGTTTTTCTTGTGCGAGATGGATGAGATTAAGTGGCATGAGAGAGACTGTAAATACCTCTAGGAGGTAGCATTGCGGGACGGGAATGTGTGTGGTGCACTGGCCTGTTGTGGATTACTGAAGTTTATGCGGATTCCTCTTATGAAGATATTTTTCCTACTACTGCAGACTCTGGTAAGGTTTTGGGACATTAGGGAAGAGGCATTCATGATCTAGGGGCAGCGTATTGAGATTACGCTGTTGGATGTATAATTTTTTATTGGACTCCCTATGTTGGGAGTTGTTGGTGACTTAGCACTGGTGCTGTCTTGGGGGGAGACGTTGGAGGATTTATGTGATAGGAACTATTACGCTACTACGTATGTGCATGGATCACACATCTTGACGTGTGACATTGAGGACTTACTGACACGGGAAGTGGTGACACTACTGCTACATATCTTGGGTTCCACGGTGAGCCACAAGATATTTGGAGGGCAGTTGTAGTTGGTAGAGCATGCTATGAGGGGAACTTACTATGGGTGGGCCTAGATGTACCTTCTAGTTGTTCGGTGTCTGTTGAACAATGTGAGGGAATCTGGGGTGGGCTTTTGCTTTGGCTCCTTTTTATGTGCTTTATTTTTTGAGAAATTACCTACTTTGCGTCTGCATCGGGAAGTGCGGGATAGTGGTCCGCGGGAGCCGTGGATGCGTAGGTGATGCCAGATGATGGTACAAGTGGGCAGCAATAGAGTGGTCTGTTTCTTTACAGAGGAGCTACTAGAGGAGTGGTGGAAACTTCTAGTGGTTATTAACAAGTACCCGTATGTGGGTATGGACTATCATGAGGAACCCGAGATGCCCCGACCTCTAAGCCAAGCATGGGGACCAGCTGGTATGTATGATTTTTTTTTGTTCATCTGTATACATAGAGTAGTTTAGTTGGTTGATAGTTGTATGATTATATGCATAGACTGATGGTGTATTTGTTTGTGTATGTAGATATTGGTCCTCACCCGCTACCCAGGTATCAAAGGTGGGTGGTTGCGATCGCAGAGGCAGCGGTCCCTACAGGGAACCCTCACAGGCGACGACGGGAGGAAGATGCTATTTTGCTGCACTTGGAGTAGCTTGTTGAGGGGATCTCTGATGTCGATGGGCAGCGTTTAGACAATGAGCTGATCACCGCCATTCATAGTGTGCCTCCGGAGTGGACCTCTGTGATGAGGAGGATGGTCGTGGCCTGTGATTAACTTCGTAGGGTGATGCGAGGGGATCTTCCTGCAGAGGACGATGAATCCTCTGAGGAAGATGATGATACTGAGCCAAATGATGAGGATGAATCTCGTTCAGATTAGCAGCCAGTGGGGCTGCCCCTAGTGCGTTGGTGCACTTAGGAGTTTTTGCATCGCTATGTATATTCAACTGAGAAAGCATATGTGGCTTCTCACTTTTTATGGTTTTTTATATGTAAGTTTTTTTATGATGATTTGAAATGAAATGCCTATGTGGTGTATTTTTTACATGTGTATGCATGCTTATATATGATGATGCATGATGTTGTTTTTTGTATGTTTCCTATGTGTGATGATGAATGTGCCAATTCAGAATGGCATTATCCATTTGATTCGCTACACTATTGCGGTTTTTGGGAACATGTGTGAATGTGATGGATTCAAATGTCCTAATCATCTATTTAGTGCGCAGGAATTGTCTAAAGAGGCAGGGATCACATACCCAGTAATAGTTTTTCAACTGAGAGACAATCAGTTGGGCAGTTGGGAGTCTAAGAAGACATCGAGATGGAAGATACCCAATTGGAGGGTGGCGGCCAAGAGGCCATTAACACCATCATATATATCTTGGTTGTTGGTCGCAATGCCCATGCATATTCCGTCGATATGGATCAAATCATGTGACGGGGAGTAGATGACCCATGCAGCCGAGGTGAGGTTTGGAGACCATCTGCTTGCTCCGTCAGCAAATTCAATGTATCGACCCGAGGTAGGATTCATCTAGAGAAATGAAGGAAATAATATATAAGACTCACTTTGAAAAAAATGTGTAAAACAAAAAAGGACAATACTATGTTACAAGTTAAACTACACATCACTTAAAGAGGTGACGTTAGAGGGAAAATGGTTTGGACTTCTATGGGATCAGTGGTCATCCCTTTGTGTGACACGATGAACCCTAGGAGATATCACATTGGGACATAGAAAAAAAACTTGAAAGGGTTCAAGTGGATCCTATACTTATGACACCACAGGAAGGTTTGCCACAAGTTGTCTATGTGTTGTGCTTGCTTCCGTGACTATACAATGAGGTTGTCAAGATAGACCAACATGATGTGAATGAGGTCGTGGAACCAGTGTGTCATGGCATGCTAGAAGGTGGCTCTAGCGTTCTTTACACCAAAGGGAATAACTTGATATATGAATGTGCCCCACGGGGTTGTGAATACAGTCTCGTAACGATCTTCTTTCTGGATCTGAATTTGGTTATATCCAGAAAACCCATCCATGCAGGAAAACACCTCATGTCTGGCGCATGCATCGATGATCTGATCGATGAAAGGTGTTGGGAAGTTGTCTTTGGGACATGCCTGATTCAGATCATGGAATTCTGTGCAAATGCGGATGGTACCATGTTTTTTATTCACGGAAATAGGATTTGAAACCCAAGTGGTGTATGCAATGGGGTAAATGAAGTGGATTGTGCGCAACTTCTTGATTTCAACTTTGACTGCGATAGCTTTGGAAGGATGGATGGGCCATTTCTTTTGGTGTATGGGGGCCACATCGGGCCATGTGTCAATGTGGTGCTCCACAATGGATGGATCCAACCCGGGCATTTCAGTGTAGGACCAGGAAAAGATGTCGCGGAACTCTTGGAAGAGTGCTTTGCAGGAAGCAACTTCTTCCGAGGAGCAGGATGCCCCTAGCATGATTTCTTCAACAACCTCAGGATTGTTTGAGATGTTGATTTTGATGGTGCGAGATGTTGGCCACGTTCCCTTCTTCGAAGGAATCTAGTGCCGGAATGGGATTTTTGAACCAGTCGACTTTCCCATGAATGAAATCTTTGGTTTCCACGGAAAATTGGTCAGACTGCGACACAATCTCTTCGAGGAGGAAGAATGAGCAATGGTGCATGTCATCCTGTGGGTATTCCAGGGAAGTTAAGGCTTCAAGTATCTCCTCATCATTGTAGAAGCAACGAAGAGACATGTCTACTAGACCGTCATTGATTGTGGAGACAAGAGGGTCTGTAGAAATGGAGATCATGTAAATGGACATGGTGTCTAAAGAAGGAGGTAGGGGGTGGATTTCTTCGATCAGAGTGATATCAAATTCAAGGGAATGTTGTCGAAGGTTGGCTAGGGCTGTTTGAAACTCAGACAAGTCTTGGTAGTGGTGAGAATAATGTCCATACAATCCACAAAGGGTGCAAGCATGGTTTGTTCTCAACGACTTGTTTCTTACTATTGTCCCTCTTGGGAGTTCAACCATGGGGAGGTTTTCTGTTGTATCCACGGCATCTAAATGTCTACAGATTATGGGAATCTCAGGGTATTTTTCAGTTGGATGGCCTTGTTCTTCACAAATGGTGCAAGGCAATATTTGTCAAGGTTCAGGGGTAGCTTTTGCATTTTTTCCCCTGGCCCTTTTTGGGTGGGGATCCCCAGTGTAAGATTGGGAAAGTTTAAGGTATCCATTACTGGCTTACTCATGACGCTAGGGGGGGAATAGGAAGGGAATTGTGTGGACTAGGGAGGAGCCCAAATAACTCCCTAATGGTTGCATGTGGGGATGGGTTTGTGGTTGCAGCTATGCATAATGCTGTGGCTGCGGATGGTGTTGCGGCTACACATGTTGTTGCGGCTGCGGATGTTGTTGCGGCTGCTATTGGAGCTGCGGCTGTGGTTGGTGTTTAGGTACAGCAGTGATGGATGAGAGCATGCACAAATATGCAGTCTCATTTGGTGTCGGTGGCTAAGGGGAAGGAAACCGTCATGGTGGTATTGACAAACAACCCAGGGCCTACATTCAACAATGGGGAGGCTGGTATGTTGTCAACCATGGTGTTGGCCACAGGGATAACATTGGCGTGTGTGGTTAGCCCTTGCGGATCGACGGTATTTATCATAGGGATAACATTGGATGGTGCAGTTAGCCCTTGCATATCGTGATAAGTGAGTTGGTCAATCGTCACAATTTTCCTGTCATGAGGGAACATCATGACACAAAAAATAGTTGATGCTACGGCTCTCATGGCATACATATAACTTCTTCCGAGGAGGATTTTATAGTGTAACTGAGCATTGACAACCTTTGTGTCAATCAATACTATTTTTATGGCTAACGTGATGGGGACGTGCGGGAGGATACCTTAGGCTTTAGTGGGATGGCCATCATAATCCATCAAGGTAGTGGTGGATGGTTATAGAATTGGGGACCCAAGTTTATGCCAGACTAAGGTTGACATGACACATGTGGATGACCCATCATCCATGATGCACCAATGCACGACCAAATTCTGAATGGCTACCAGGATCTGGAAAGAAATGGTTGATGGCATTCACGGTTCTCCATTCTCTGTGTCGAATGTGATCAACTTGGAGTCAGAGGGGTCTATAGCACCGAGGGCGGCTAGTAAGGATTTTTGTTGTGTTGGGAAATTTTGAAGTAGCTCAAGAGCGGACATGGTTGTGGGTGTTTGGGATAAGTCATCCATGATGTTGTAGCTCACAGTAGCTCTAGCTGTGACATTGTTGGCAATGTGTCGTATGGGGGGGCGTCGAGGAAAAGGGGGTTGGTGAAGAGGTGTATAGGTTGTTTTGGATGTGGATGTCACTGATGGATCAACTTGTTCAGTGTTAGTTCTGTACTGTTTTCATCTGGTCTATAAATTGACCACTTCAGTTGTCAAGGCTAGCAGATGATGAACACCTAATTCTCCTGTCAAAGGTGTAGTCAAGATAGTGGGATTGGGTTGGGTAGCTGGTGCAGTTGCTACCAGTACTTGGACTGGTAATGGGTTTTGGAGTACCATAGGAGAAGGTCCTGGTGGTGTTGGGTTAGTTTGAAATGGGGATGCCATATTGGTGGCATGCTGAACCTCATTCATAATGGCATGCTTAGCACGACCCATGAAGGGACATTCATGTGTGTAGTGTCTGTAGACCTCGCATAGTTTTCCGTGTTTGGTTGCTAAGGATTTTGGGCTGGATGATTTGCCCCGGCATTGTTGGAAGGATTTCGTTGTTGACCGCTTCCCTACGTTTGATTGTTGCCTTGGTTTCAGGCTTGTTTATTTCTAGCTTTCCCTTGTTGGTTATTGGGGGCTGGCTGGTTGGGACAGTTTTGTTGTGCAAAGAACTATCCCAAAGGTGCTAGCGGAGTGGGGGTGGGGCCTTGAACAACTTGCACAGGTGGTTCATAGTAGACCTGGGGGGCTGGGGGTTCTACAAACATAAGAATATATCCCACATATTGTTGTTTCGGCCAAGTAGGTGCATGGGTTTGCTGCTGTGGCACAGTTTGTGCATAAGAAGTTGTAGCTCTGGACTGGGACATCATTCTTGCATAGTCAGGAGCTTGGTTTGTGTAGGTAACACTAGGGGTGTTGCTTGGTTGAGGTGGAACCATAGGTGGTGTCGAACGGTGTTGTGATTGGTGGGAGATGGAACCTATGATGCCATCTGTGGCATGGGATGCCCTTGGTGCATCCCGGTAGGAGGTGCCTGCACGGGGAGAATCTAGAATGATGGTGTAAAGGTATTTAGATTGTGCATTGTTAGGATATTTAGACACTTAGGATTTAGTTAAGATCAACTTGTGTAATATATCCGCTAGGTAAAAGTGTGTTTCTTTAGTATTCATTAGTATGCATTTGTAAATATTCTAATCTGACAGTCACGATATGTTCTAGACATAGAGTGATCTGACGATTCAACTTCTCTTAGATCATACCTACCATTGATCTGTGGCTTAACACCCGATTGGTCTATGATCTCTATTTAAAGAGCATAGAGGGTCCTTGGCTAGTTGATTGATTATGAGAAGCTCATGTAACATTCTTTCTTTTGCATAATAAATTGCTCCAAGTAGCTATTTGGCTGGGGCCATGGACTGTTTCCCTCCCAAGGGTTTTAACCATGTGACAAAAATCAGTGTGTTGATCTATGATCTATTTGTGTGAAGCAGTTGCTGAAGGTGTTTGGTATTTTGGGAGTACCCTGTGTACCCGAACATGGTATCAGAGCGTTTATGACGAGTCGCTTTCGGTTTTGATGAAGATCTGGAATCGGTGTTGCCGAAACTTTGAAATGGTTTCTGGTTCTGGATTTTTTATACATTTGTGTCTTGTGGGAGTTGTTCCATTACGTCCAGAGCACTGTTTCCATTGGGAAATAGTTTTCATTTCATCGAAAATTGTTTTCGTTTGTTCCAGAAACACCCATTTCGACAAATCTGAAGGTATAATGTTACAGTGACGGATTTGTTTTTTTTTAAATCTCTCATATTTTATCAGTTTTATTATTATATATTTTTTGTTGTAGTCTCGGACTGTTGCCTTCCCTGAATGCATATGCTCTTTGCCGTGCACCTTGCGTGATCGCGGTGAATCAGAAACAGTAAGGGAAAGTTTTTTTTATTGTCTTCTCGGCTATGTATGCTATTTGATGTGCACCTTGTGTGATCACGGCAAATCAGAAACAACGAGAAAACTTGAAAATGTAGACTTTCCAGATAAGCTAAACAAGATCTAACACCATTGTGTGGAAAAAGTTTTTTTTTTTTTGTGATTTGCAGGAAAAAAAGGCAAGCACGGAGAACAAGAGAGAAGAGTAAAAAAAAAGCCCCCCTACTCTTTCCATTCTTTTGTGTACCTTTTAAACTTAGCTCACTTGGTCCAAAGTTGCTTTATTCCTTAATAGGTCTTGAGTTCAAGTCTTATTAAGCTACTTTTTAGTGCATACAATTTATTTTTTCAAGTTACTTATTGGAAAAATGCATTTCACATAAATAAAATAAAATAAAAAGTGAGTCACTTAAGTCTTTTAATTTATTTCCGCACTATTTAAAAGTAACATTATTGTAAAAGTGAACATCACTTATTCTACAAAAAGTGATTCACTTAAAAGCAACTTTATTGTAAAGTGATTGTCAAAGGTTGATCTTGGGAAGAGGGGGTTTCTTTTTTTTAGTTGGTCAAGTTAATATCTACCACGTCATTATTGGGGACATCTTCAACATTTTCTTTGATCAAGCATAACTTCATCATCCAGAATCAGTTTTCAGTGCCGTTTTTTTTAAAACCACATATTTTTTGAGCTCTTTGCATCCAGACAATTAGTTTCTATTCTTTCAGTCATTATTTTATAGTATGACTGCCCTTTGTGATATTATACTTACAAGTTCTAACTATTTCTCATGGAAATATCTTATGGAGGATGTTCTACGAAGTAGGGGACTTTTCAGGATAACCTCGGTGAAAGAAACATAACCCACTGATGATGATAATAAAATTAAATAGGAAAATAGATGTGATGAAGCTTGTGGATTGATTGGGATGTCAATCTCTACTGATTTGTGATTCCACATATCTAAAATTGATGAACCTGATATAGCTTGGAAAAAGTTGGAATCTGTGTTTGGTAAACACAATGAAATTTGGGGTCATCAACTTGAGAATGAGTTGATTTCCTTGAATCCAAATGACTTTTCATGCATTCAAAACTATTTATCTAAGTATAAAACTCTTAGACTCTTATGTGCAGAATGAAAGATTAAGAAAGAAGACAAACAATGTATATTCTTTCCAAACTTGGACCTGCATATTCTGTTTTTGTATCTACATTCTACTCCATGAAAGAATCCTTGACTACAGCTAGCTATCAAGAGCCTAGTCTTGAATCCTTTTGTGATTCCTTAATTAGAGAGAAAGATAAGCTCATTCATCTTGGAATAATTAACAATGCAGATACATCTGGGAAATCCTTATTGTCCCAACAGAAAGAAAAGTCCAAGCCTCCCAAGAAACAAAATTTTTGCAATAATAAGCCAAACAACAAGGGTCCCAAACCCTCTCAGTCAGCTCCTTCTTTAAAAAATGACAAAGGATCCAAGCCAAAAGGAAATAAGACTGAGCGTCATTGCAATTTTTGTGGGAAAGATAATCATGATGAATCTAAGTGTTTCAAGAAGATAGCAGCCTTGGAAGTAGCAATGAAGAAGCACCACATAAGCCTAGATTCGTCTTTAGAATCTAACTCTCATGGACATGCACTTTGTGCTTTTGGTTACTCTTATACTGCATCTTCTTCTTCTACTTCAAATGAATGGCTCATTGATTTTGGAGAATCTTATCATATGGCTAAGGATCAAGCCATCTTTTCTACTATGCATGAATGTAACACCAAACAAATATTTGTTGGTGATGATAGATATATAAGTGTTGTAGGATTTGGAATAGTTCCAGTAGAAAATGGTCATTCCAGTGATGTACTATGTGTTCCAAAACTTTCCTGTAATTTGTTATCAGTCTATCAAATTACTCATGCGGGTGAAGCTAAAACTGTGACGTTTACACCTCACCAAGTTGTAATCAAGGATTTTAAAAATCCTCAAAATGTCCTTACTACTAGAACTGTTGATGATATTACCAGGTTGTACAAATTTAACAACTTTGGGTCATCACCTTTTCCTTCAGTTTTTGTTGCTCATAGTGATAACTTGAGCAAACTTTGGCATGAGTGATTTGGTCACTTAAATTATCGCTCATTACAACAAATATGTAAAGACAATATGGTGACTGGTCTTCCGATGGTATCTTGTAAGGATGGTGTTTGTTCTGGTTGTGTACTTGGAAAACATCATCGGGATAGTTTTGACAAACGTGCCTCTTGGCATGCCTCGGTTCCTTTCGAGCTTGTGCATAGTGACTTGTGTGGTCGTCTTCCATCTGCTTCCTTTTCTGGTTTCAAATATTTCTTAACTTTCATTGATGACTACTCCAGACGCACTTGAGTTTACTTCCTAAAACTTAGGAGTGAAGTATTTAACATGTTCTTGGCCTACAAGGCCCTTGTTGAAAAACAATCTGGTCATCAAATTATTAAGTTAATATTTGAGAATGGAGGAGAATATGTTAACAACAAGTTCACTACTTTGTGCACTAAACAAGGAATCCAACAACAACACACTGTTCCATATACACCACAACAAAATGGTGTAGCTGAACAAAAAAACTGCACTTTAAAAGAAATGGCAAATTGTATGATCCAATCTAAGGGACTAAGTCTTCAATATTGGGATGAGGCCATAAATTGTGCAAATTACATAGTTAATCGCACACCCACTAAAGTTTTACAAGGTATAACACCGGAAGAAGCATGGAGTAAAATTAAACCAGATCTAAGTCACTTTCGTGTGTTTGGTTGTGAAGCATGGGCTCACATTCCAGATGAAAAATGGAAAGCATTGCAACCTAAAAGTGAAAAGTGCATATTTGTTGCATATTCAGAAGATGTAAAAGGTTATAGAATTCTTAAAATCCATTCACATGATATAATCATTATAAGAGATGTTAAATTTGATGAAAATCTCTTGTCCTGCGATCCTAACTTGTCGAGTGTGCCATCTTTGGCCTGCGAGCCTGATTCGGCAATTGTGCCTTCTTCTTCTTCTTCTTCTTCCAACTTCCTTGACAGGTTTCCAACTCTAGTTTTTTATCATGACAGTGAGGATGAAAATCCACCTTTGCCTGCTCATGTTCCTCAAATTGCACCAGCACCAATACTTCCTCGATGGGTCCGTTCAACATGTGAAGCAGTTGGTGATCTTGCCGGTGATCCAAGAGATCAACGTTGAACACGTTCTCAGTTTCAGCGAGCCTCTTCTCTTTTGGCTCAAATTTTTGAGAATCATGATCCAGAAACTTTTGTAGAAGATTCAGGAAATCCAAATTGGGATTCAGCTATGTATGAAGAATACCGTTCCTTAATGGAAAATGATACTTGGGATCTTGTTCCTCTTCCAAAATGAAGAAAAATTGTCAGATGTAAATGGGTATACAGAACTAAGTATGCATCAGATGGAAGTGTTGAAATAGTTAAGGCAAGGTTAGTTGCCAAAGGTTTTTCCCAAGTTGAAGGGATTGACTACAATGAAACCTTTGCTCCTGTCGCAAAAATGAATTCCATCTGCCTTGTTCTTTCTCTTACAGCCTTACATAACTGGGAAGTCCATCAAATGGATGTCAAGTCTTCCTTTTTACATGGTGATTTATAGGAGGAAATTTACATGGAACAACCTCCTGGATATTTTCAGGATAACTCTAGCCTTGTCTGTCTCCTTAAGAAATCCTTATATGGCCTTAAGAAAGCTCCTAGAGCTTGGTATGCCTAAATGGATAGCTTTCTCCTTGACACTGGTTTTTCTAGATGCCATTCTGACCCCAATGTCTATACCAAGAAAGTAGGAAACCATCTCATCATACTTGTTCTTTATGTTGATGATCTTATCCTTACTGGTAGTGACCCTAAACTTATAACTCATGTGAAATCTAGTCTTAAGCAAAATTTTGAAATGTTAGACTTAGGACATTTGCATTATTTTCTTGGTCTCCAATTCTTGCAAACCAGAGAAGGAATATTTCTTTTGCTGTCTAAGTATGCTTGTGACCTTCTTCGTCACTTCCACATGGAATATTGTAAACCAGCCCCTTCTCCCTTCCAGTCTGGAGTCAAACTTTCTACCACTTGTACTTCCCCTGAAGTAGATGCCACCTTGTATCATTAGCTTGTTGGTAGTCTTTTATACTTGACTCATTCCCATCTTGACCTTTCCTTTACTGTTGGTCGTGTTTCTCGTTATATGAAAACTCATCATGAAAGTCACTGGAAAGCAGCAAAAAGAATACTTCGATATATTTGAGGTATAATTCAGTTTGGAATTCATTACAGTACAGGGGGGAAACCTTTGTTGGTTGGTTTCACTGATTCAGATTGGGCCGACGATCTTGATGATCGAAAGTCTACTGCAGGTTATGTTTTCAGTCTGGGATCTAGACCTGTCACTTGGGCTTATAAGAAACAACAAGATATTGATCTTTCTTCAGCAAAAGTAGAATATCAAGCCGCAGTTAATGCCAGTTAGGAATCTTTATGGCTTCGACAGATCATTTCAGAGTTTGGATTCGAGCAGCAGCAGCTTACTCCACTTTGGTGCGACAATCAAAGTTCCATCAAGCTTGCCAAAGATCCCGTTCTACATCATTGCAACAAACACATTGAGCTAGACATGCACTTCATCAGAAATCTTGTTCATGATGGTATTATTGAAGTGCTCTATTGCCCTACAGATGATCAAGTTGCAAACATCTTCACCAAGTCTCTTATAGAAGCAAATTTTTCTAAACTTCGGTCTATGTTAGGAGTTCAGGAATGTGTCCTTAAGGGGGGATAGGTTCTAATTCCTCCTTCCTTCTCCTAATAGTGTCACTTTTGTAAATCCTTGAATCTTATCCCAAGTTGTTCTTAAGGGGGGATGTTAGGATATTTAGACACTTAGGAGTTAGTTAAGATCAACTTGTGTAATATATCCATTAGGTAAAAGTGTGTTTCTTTAGTATGCATTAGTATGCATTTGTAAATATTCTAATATGATGGTCATGATATGTTCTAGACATAGAGTGATCCAACGGTTCAACTTCTCTTAGATCATACCTACCATTGATCTGTGGCTTAACACCCGATTGGTCTATGATCTCTATTTAAAGAGCATGGAGGGTCCTTGGCTAGTTGATCGATTATGAGAAGCTCATGTAACATTCTTTCTTTTGCATAATAAAATGCTCCAAGTAGCTATTTGGTTGGGGCCATGGACTGTTTCCCTCTCGAGGGTTTAACACATATTTCATTAAATTTGGAAATATTCTATTACAAGGACTTCATCCACATTGATTTTTTTTGTAAATCTCTAAATACATATTCTATTAAATCTAGAAAAATCAACTCAAAGAACTATTCCATTAAATTTGGAATAATTAATCCAATGAAGTATTTTCTCAATTAATATTTTTTATTTATTTCAAGTAAAACTTTAGTATTCAACCATTCAAAAGCAAATATTACATCTCAATTAGAACTAGATGGGTCGGACATAAATCTTGATGAGTTTATGAATATTAATAATTTTGTAGATGTTAAAATCTTTGAGACAATGAGATATATTATGTGGGAATAATCCAAATTGAATGAAATTGCACATATAATTTTATACTATAATACTCTAAGACATGCTCTATACTATATTTGAGGTGACTGAAGTACTAAAAATATTTATATTATAAAACACCATGTTTGATCATTGCTTTCATGAAGAGGAGAAAATGACAAGAATTTTGAATATATTGAATTAGAGATAGATGTCGAAACACATTTTTAATGAATTTTAGTCAAACTTTGTATGTCCTCATGTTCTTTGATTACTAATGATTCAAAGTAACTAGAAATAAGTTATTTAAGATATTGATTTTCAAGATTAAGTGTGTATCCAAAGTCACTCATCTATGACAAATGATTCTCCCATTTACCATGATTAATCGAGGAAACTATTTCTTCAATTATAATTTTATCATTACTTATTCTAAAACTTTAGTAGTCAAACATTCAAAAGAAAACATTGTCTCAATTAGAAGTAGAACATGGGTACTGGCCATAAATAATGATGTATGTATGAATATCCATAATTTATTAAATGTTAAGAATGGTGAGACATTGAGATATATTGAAAAGAAATAATCCAAAGAAATTTCAAAAAACTTAATTTTGACATGCTATGTTACAAGAGGTTTTCTATCTAATATATTTGAGGAAACAAAAAAAAATGAAGTCAATCATCTATGACCCATATTCTCCCAAATTTAGCATGAATATTCTACTTAACACGGATTATCAAGAAATTCTAAAAATTTAAAAAACAAAATGCATCATAGTAGTTTATATGTAGTTTTATTTCAAAATGTATTTATCACATTTATGCACTCATATTCACGCATATAATTAACTAAAATACAATAAAATAACTTTGTGGCTTGTTGACAAATATGGTATGATTTCAATTTATTTTAAAAATACGAATTTATAAAAAATTATCATTGGACAATGAATTCTAATGCCTTATAGTTCAAAAAATTCAAAAACTTAACCCATATATGTATTTCCTCTAATGATATTGAACACTTCACTTAAAATTGATTATGAATTAAATTATTTTTAAGTAATACAAATTTATTTGCAATGCAATTTTATTTTAACATTACATCCCTCAACACTCATTATGAATTAAATTATTTTTAAGAAATACAAATTTATTTGCAATGCAATTTTATTTTAACATTACATCCCTCATTTATAGATTCATATTAATGCATATTATAGGCAATTCAAAGTCATTATGCCATATTATTTTAAAATATGTTATACTTATGATTATAAATATTAATTGATTTAAGTATACAAATATATGGAAAGTTTTCGAATGAGAAATCAAATATATTAAATAGTTTAAAAAGTTCAATTGAATTAGCTATGATGCATTTCGTATTAATTTAACATGAATAGTCCACTTAGCATTTACTTTCAATTAAATGATTCTAATTTTTTTGGTAAGAATTGCATCATTTTTTCAAAATTTAAATTTCACTTTTATACACGAGTATTAATGTGTATTAGAAGTAATTAAAAATCAACAAATAACATGTGTTATATTTTATTCACCATGCAATGTTATTAGAAGGAAAGATAACCCGAGTTAGATTTCCTTATCAGTGTAATGTATATGATGACAATGTGGTTTTGTTAGATGGAAAGCTAACATTTGTAAGTTAACATGTATTGGCTTTCGTTCACCTTGCAATGTTGTTTTAAGGAAATCTAACTTGAGTAAGATTTTCCTTCATGGTGCTATGTATTTGATGACAATCTGGATATGTTAGATGAAAAACTAACATATGAAAGCTAACTTGTGATGCAATGTAACTGTGTTTGTGTTAGATGGAAAGTTAAGAAAGCTAGCATCTCTACCTTTTAGCATTCCTACAGTCAAAGTTACAAGAATATAATCTAGAGTTGTCTCTCATTCAGTGTGCAATGTTCTTGAATTTTTTCGTTTATTTTCAGAAATGATGGAGTCTAATGCCATATAATTTCAAAGAAAGCAAGTAAAATGAAAATTTATTTACAACAAAATTTTATTTCAAAATCACATCTCTCATTTAAAAATTCATATGAAAGCATATTATAGGCAACTAAAAGTCATTAAGTCAATGATTATGATCGCGGTTACAAAAATTAATTTATTGAAGTATACAAATTTAGGAGAAGTTTTGGATTGAGAAATCAAATATCTTAAATAGTTCAAAAGGTTTAACTAAATCACCTATGACCCATTTCGTATTAATTTAACATGAATAAATCGCTTAGCATTTATTATCAAGTAAATGATTCTAATCTTTTTGGTAAGAATTGCATCATTATTTTAAACTTTAAATTTCATTTTATACACAAGTAGTAATGCACATAAGTAAATAAATATGAAAACCAATGCAAAATCAATTTTAAACAATATCAAAAATCTATATTAATATAACTATAAATTCCCATATATTTCAAAATATATATAAACACTAAAAACAATGTATGTCCAAGTTGTATTGAAAAATCAGAATACTTTTTGTGATCAATTTTTTGAAAAAAAATCATCATCTATTACAATGAAGTTGATATTCTATTGAACATTCTAATGTACTCACATTTCCCTTTGATACGATGAAGTGTCTTAAGAAAGGGTAATAAAACTTGCATAAGCCAAGTATCATGCTCTTCTCCTGTATAGGCCTTTATCAAGATATGGTTTGACCGATATCCAACAAATTGAGAAGTAGGACTTGATGTATCGATTAGCAATACATTTGATTCTCCATATTTATCTCCATACTGAGACCACACGTCGCTCAACCTTTTCTCATAATATTGTATTGTTCCCCCTGCTTTGAATTGTTTTTGCAAATGACAATGGGACCTATCCCATGTGAATTCAAAGTCTCTTATATCAATATCTGATTTTTCAAGTACATGTTGAATGTACTTATATGTGCCATTTAATGTCCATATTGCAACATCATAATTCTTTAAGCAGTATTTTAATAATTCTGACTGAAAAGGCCTTAAAAAATAGGACTTGTCACCAAATTCCCAATCTGGTATTCTTTGAGTAGGACAATTTGGTTCATCTCTAGTATATGACGTGAAGAGCACTCCTTCCATTTCAAAGATCAACAACATCTTTCGACTGATATTAATTCTCATCTGTGCTGCAACCACAAACATCATTGACATTAACATAGCTTCATTTCATTACTTAAAGACATCAAAACATAAAATTTAAAACTATATTAAAAATTCCTGTAATTCCTATCTACTGTCAATTTTTTCCATTATTATACAAAGGGAATCATATAAGGAGTTAAATGGCAATTAAAAAATATAATTATAGTAGCCTCATTCTATTGATTGAACTAATGATATGATAACATATACATTAATCAAATTTATTCTACTTTATTTTTGTTATAAATAATAGTTCCTAAAGCTGCAATGGGAAAACATAATTACAATGACACC
>LPNX010564742.1:69723-82077 GCA_001517045.1 Pseudotsuga menziesii | reverse complement strand
AAACAATTATAATGGAAACAACAAAATGTGGTACCTGAATTTTCCAGGATGTTGATGGATGTTGATCCTGACAGTTGAAAAGCTTTGTGAATTTTCAACATGGTTGTCCTTTGTGACTCTTTTTTCACAATGCATGCAATTCTTCTTTTATAGTTAAGACAAGCTTTGATTAAATTTGTCCCCGCATAAAGAGAAAAAATTACATTCACTTCCATCTTTTGTTGGTGCTTTTCCAATAAATCCACCCAGAATTCAACATCTATCTCACTTTGATCAAATATGTTTTTAAAAGTGTGAGAGTGTTCTGGAGCCTCAACCTTTTTTAATTCTATGGTATAGAAATGTATAGTTAAAACTATATCATAACTAAACAAATTTTGTTTGTACCTATAAATGCCCTTAGTGATGTTATACTTGAACTTGGAGTTCTTTATGGCAATTTCCAAAGCTTGGTGGACATCTTTAAATGACCAAAGGTCTTCTAACAGAACTAGAGTAAATTCTGTCAACCCATTTTTGTCGATAAAAAATTGAAACAATTCAATATAATAAGCCATGTGGAATGATTCTTCTTTCAAAGCAAGTGCATCTAGAACAACAAGGTCGGTAGGGAAAGGGAAAGAGTGCAAAAGTGTTGAGAGAAGACTAGGGCCCCCAAACGGACACCCAAATTCAAAGTTGTCATCTTGTTGAACATTTGTTGATCCACTTATTAATCTGTTGAGTAATTCACATGCTTGCTGAGCAAAGGACTCTATTTTTGTTTTTCGTGATCCTCTTACATAAGTAGACCCTTCAACAATTGTACATAAATTGGCAAATATGATATCATTTATTTCATAATTCTCATGAATGTTGGATGTGGTTAAAGCCTTATCATTCAATTTTTTATCGTGACTTTGACAGTATTGAACCATTGCATCCAAGATTGTTCTTTTTGTTTTCAATTTAGAACAATAATATTTTAACTTTATGGCATGAGTTGGATGGTTCGATGGAATAGAAAACCAAATGGTTCCATCCAATATCTTAGCTGCTACAGAGCCAATTTCTTCAATGGTTAATCCCTGAAGGGGGCGAAAAGAAGTAGCTGTCAAAGTATTTAGATGATTTATCTTGTACTTTTGAGAACCAGGTTGGCTCGAAGAACAGTCCAATATACCTAATTGGTAACAATTAAAAACAGTGTCCCATTTATCCCAAACAGATTGATCAAGATATAAAATAATTTTTTTATCAGCAAAATTTGAAAGTGGACAATCAAAGAAGGAGCACAACATTTCATTGTCAACCTGTTAAAAATAACAAACATAAACTAATAAGAATTCAATGTATATATGAAAATATGAATAATATTTTGAAATTAAATAAGTCAATATATAATAGTAAAAATCCATTATTAAAATAGTTTAGGTGCAAAAATAATTAAAATTACATACCTTGTCATCCGATGTCTTAGAATTTCCAATCCTCCTTTTCTTTAAATTGTCATTATCAATTAAGAACTGTCATGCAGAGCGCACACAATCAATGAAAGGAGTTCTAAAGAAGACATTATTTGTAGAATTTAATTGACAACAAATGAGAATCACAACACTGGGATCAACTGATGGATCCAAGAATCGAGCAGAACGTTCTTTATACTTTTTTTTTGCCTCCGTGGATACACTATACTTGGGATTTGTTATAATTTATTTGGTGGCTTGAATGGTATGTTGGACATAAACTATCCAAAAGTTGACATTTATAGCATTTATATCTGTCTCATTTACAAGTTTCACATGGTTTACTAGTGGATCAGGCTCATTTTTATCAAATGGAATCAAGAGAGCATTGGGAAACGATGTTTGAAATTTTTCTAAAAAAGATTTCACCAACACCTGAACATTTGCATCATCTCGTGATCTCAATTTAAACAATTTTGGTGCTTCTATGCATCTTTGAACATCCACCTTTATGTTGAAGGAGCTTGAAAATAAATAACATTCCTTGAAGGATTCATGAATTTCATCACAATTATCTGCAAGTTTCACTGTCTCAGTTTCCATTTTCTCAGTTTTTTTTAATTCTGTAGTAGGTGTGAAACCACTTGATGCAATGTTTTCTTCCAAATATTTTAAATATATTCTCCTTACAGCATGAATATGAGCATCAAGTCTATCTTCTGGTATTTTATGAGGTAATTTACCTCTTTGATGCAAATAAAGAAGCACAGATGATGTTTTCATCTTTTTGACATTGCAGTATTTTAGAACTTTTGTGATATGTTCTAAAAGATCTATGCAAATCTTTAACCCCGATTTATTGAATCTTTCATAACTATTCAACTTAAACATTGACTCTTTCATTGTGTTTGGGGGATCTTTACTTGAAGCTTCAATTAAATCTAGTCTAAATTTTGTGTACTCCACTGGACAAGAGACTAATTTTACTTCTTGTCCATTGATAGCCTCCACTTGAAAGACAATGTCAGTCTCACCATGAGCATAACAATTAACAACTATCCCTAATATAATTGGATATTTTTCACCTATGGATCCAAACAGACACATATCAGGGAACATATTTGGAGGACATTCTATCTGAACATACCAATCTCCCACAAACTCATATTCATTGGATGTATTATACTTTCTAATCATTTGAAAAGTAGAAGTAGACATTGGTGCATTCATAATATTTTGAATTGAATGAAGTTTTTCTCATTGCATGATTGATGGATGTGGCATTTCACTTTCTTTTGAACTGAGCAATTCTGAAAACGAGAATAAGAAATTATTAGCATAAATCAAAATGAAATTATAATTATAAATATTGTCATTTAATATTCTATTAAAATTTGAAAATATCATATAGTCTAACAATACTAAATTAGAATAAATAAGATATAAAACTACCATACCAACTTGAGTAGGATTTGATTGTGTACCACTTGCTTTTGGTTTTTTCTTAGATGCTTTAATTGTAGTTTCATTTGCATCAGATTCAATAGTATCTGGAAACAATAGTAGAAAAAATTGTTTGCAATGGTTAAAGAAAACATGAAATATCAAACATTAGTAATCTACGATATAATACATCATTTTAATTCACATGCAGAAGAAAAATGAATTTTTCATTCACATGCAGAAGAACAAGGAAGTTTATGTTCTATGGAAGTTTACTACCCACATAATGATATATCAAAGTTCATCTAGTGTGAAATTGCATACTAGAATATAGTATAATTATTTGTAAATAACTAAATTTGAAAATGCCATACCAACTGTTGGAGACTTGTGTAGTGTCATATTTGTATTCTTTCTTTTCCTTGATGATTTCTTTGAAATTTCTTTTGCATCATGGTTCTTAGCATCTGAAAACATTTGTAGAAAATATTACGGTAGTTTCGAAAACAATTAAAAGCATCAATTAAAGAGTACTATGAAAACATATTTTATAACATTTGAATTCATACATATGAAGAAGATAAATAACTCTAACCTTTTGAAGTCGCTTCTTTTGCAATTTTACTCGCATCAAACTCCATTGTTTCTGGAAAAAAAACAAAAGAAACTATTACCACAATTTCAAATTATTGAAAAAAACATGAATTCAAAAATATTATAAATGCACACATCATTCTATTTGTAACTATATGTACAAATACAATTGTAGAGGTCATGATAATAGCTAATCGTGATGATCATTAAATGGCTCATGATAATAGATAATCATAGTGTTAGCTTACATAAGGTAATTTTTCATCCAACATAACCACATTATGATCAAATACATTGCACCATAATGGAAATTTATTTTGAGTTAGTTTACCTTATAAGAAAATTGCATGGCGAATGAAAGTTAATATGTGTTAGCTTTCTTATGGTAGTTTTTCATCTAGCACAACCACATTGTCATCAAATAAGAGATTCTATATGAACATACATGTCAATTTGTTAGAGCGAAAGCTAACTCCATGATATTTGCTTTCACTCATCGTGCCAAGTTGTTAGAGCGAAAGCTAACTCCATGACCATGACAAAAATTAAGTTGGAAATAGCTTTCGCTCTAACAACTTGGAACGATGAGTGAAAGAAAATGTGTGTTATTTTTCATAAGGTAGTTTCCATTTAACACAACCACAATGTCATCAATCACATTGCATCATGATGGATATCTAGATGGAGTTAGTTTTCGTTCTTCAAACTATACACAATGTGTGTTAGGTTTCATAGGGTAGTTTTCCATCTAGCACAACCACATTGTCATCAATCACATTGCACCATGATGGAAATCTAGCTGGAGTTAGATTTCATTCTTAAACCATTGCACGATAAGTGAAAGTTAATGTGTGTTATCTTTCATAAGGTATTTTTCCATATAACACAACCACATTGTCATCAGTTGCATTGCACCATGATGAAAATCTAGCTGGAGTTAGGTTTTGTTCCTAAAAAATTGCATGGTGAGTGAAAGCTAATGTGTGTTAGTTTTCATAAAGTATTTTTCCATCTAAAATAGGGACATTTTCATCAAATACATTACACCATGATGCAAATCTAGCTAGAGTCAATTTTCCTTCTAACAACATGGCACGATGAGTAAAAGCATTGTATGTCAACTCATTACACCATGATAAAAATCTAGCTAGAGTTAGTTTTCCTTCTGACTGCATGGCACAATAAGTGAAAGTTAACGTGTGTTACCTTCGTAAGGTAGTTTTCTATCTAACAAGATGGCACAACGAGTAAAATATTATGTGTGTTGGCTCATTTCACCATTATGAAAATCTAGCTGGGTTTAGCTTTCCATTTAACTACATGGCACGATGAGTAAAAGATTGTGTGTGTTAGCTCATTGCACCATGATGGAAATCTAGCTGGAGTTAGTTTCCTACTAACATGGCATGATGAGTGAAAGCTAATGTGAGTTAGATTTTTTAAGATAGTTTTCCATCTAAAAACACCACATCGTCATCAATTACATTGCACTGTGATGGAAATCTAGTTGGAGTTAGATTTAATATTTAAATCATTGCACGGTGAGTGAAATCTAATGTGTGTAAGCCTTCATCGGGTATTTTTTCATCTAGCACGACCACATTGTCATCAATCACAATGTACCATGATGGAAATCTAGCTAGAGTTAACTTTTCTTCTAACTACATGGGACAATGAGTGAAATCTAATGTGCGTTAGCTTTCATAAGGTAGTTTTCCATCTAACACAACCACATCGTCATCGATCACATTGTACTGTGATGAAAATCTAGCTAGAGTTAGATTTCATGCTTAAATCATTTCACGGTAAGTGATATCTAATGTGTGTTAGTATTCATAATGTAGTTTTACATCTGGCACAACCATATTGTCATCAATCACAATGCGCCATGATGAAAATCTAGCTTGAGTTAGCTTTCATTCTTAAAACATTGCACAATAAGTAAAACTAATGTATGCTAGCTTTCATAAGGTAGTTTTCCATCTAACATGGCCATGTTGTTATCAAATACATTACACCGTGATGGAAATTTAGCTTGAGTTAGCTTTCCTTCTAACAACATGGCACTATAAGGGAAAGCTTATGTGTGTTAGCTCATTACACCATGATGGAAATCTAGCTGGAGTTAGCTTTTATTTTAACAACATGGCACGATTAGTGAAAACCAATGTGTGTCCACTTTCATAAGGGAGTTTTCTATGTAATAAAACCACATTGTCATCAAGGACATTGCGTTGTTTTGGAAATCTAGCTGGAGTTAGATTTCATCATTACATAGTTGCATGGTGAGGGAAATCTAATGTGTAAGCTTTCATAGTGTAGTTTTCCATTTAGCACAACCACATTGTCATCAATCACAATGCACCATGATGAAAATCTAGCTAGAGTTAACTTTGGTTCTTAAAACATTGCACATTGAGTAAACCTAATGTCTGTTAGCTTTTATAAGGTAGTTTCCATCTAACACAACCATATTGTCATCAAATACAGTACACCATGATGGAAATATAGCTAGAGTTATCTTTCCTTCTAACAACATGGCACTTGTTGCTGCCGCAACCTTTTCCCCGACTTCAGTTTTTCACTTAAATTCTGGGACCCCTCCTTATCTTGATTTACTTGAATCTAAGGTTGAAATTTTGGCGTCTTTGAGTATCTTTGCTTTAAAGTTGAGCGTCCGTCTTGTTGGCTGGTTGCGTTCAGTTCAATGTGAGTCGTGAGATCGGTTTTAACACTTTTAAGAGTGTGAAGGTTCACCTTAGCGAAATTTTGGTTTTTTGGCCTCATTTTGAGCCTTAGCGCTGTTAATTCTTCCCTTTGGATCGGGCCTCTTTCTGAAGTTTCCGAGCCTCACATCACCCGCCGTTGCGGCTCCCTGACCAAACCTTCCACCCGACTGAGGTTTCACCCGACGCCCGATTCGCTGTGTAAATCGCTGGCTATAGTTTTTGGTTCGCCCGCCGTTGCGGCCAGAGGGTAGGAGTTGACCCCCGACCCGCTTGTCACCCGACATCCGACTTACTGACTGCCACCCGAACCTTTTCCTTTACCTCGTCGCCCGCCACCGACTCGTGTCCCGTCCGCTGTTGCGGGTGACAGAACCCTCCAGCTTCCGACCCACTTCCCGCCACCACCCGATTTCCTTTGGCGCCCACGTTTTCACTTCCCCTTTTTGGGCACTCCTCCTCCGTTGCGGCTCCTGGATCCTTCTCCCATCCGGTGTAAGAACTGCCCGACTGCCGATTTACCTTTTCGTTGCCGTTCCGAGCCTCCGCAGTTCCTCACCCGGATGAACTAGGCTAGCTCGTTGTGAATATATCATTATAATTTTAAAATTATGGATGCCTAATGTATAAATTCAGTGGATAATGCACCAAGTTTGTATGCAGAGATCATCTCATGAATCGCTGAAGCAGAGCATCGCGCTGGGAAGGACAACGTGAACGAATGACCGAGGTGCCGATGGGACATTTTCTTTCCAGCGGTTACTGTCAGAAAATAAACGCCTGTGGAAATGATGGAGAAGGTGAAACGACCAGGAAAGAAACTGAATCGTGAAGGGCATTGAAAAGACGCGTTGAGGGAACCCAGAGGAGGGGAGGGGTGGTTTAAATAATGGGAAGCTCGATGAAAGGAGGGATTTTTTCCCTTAGAAAATTTGGTAATTGTTGACTTGCAAGAGGAACTATTTCGTTTTGCGAAGTGAACTGCAATTTTGTCTGCTGGAAAGAGTAAAGAAGTGAAATGTACCAATGCTATTGAATGAATAATGCTGAAGAAGAACTATTTCGTGTTCAGCTGTATTTCATGCGCTGTAAGGATATTTGATGTTTCGAACCTAAGTTCTTGTTAATTATTCTGCAGTCTTTTCTGGGATGCATTTGCACTATGAGCAATAATTGTTGTTATAAAATGATCGGCTAACTGGTTATTTGAATATTTGTAGTTTTCATGTGCTGTGGGAAAAGTATCAGCTATCTGTGATTTTTCTTACCGTATGTGATTTTGTATTGCTCAGCTAAGATGATAGCCTCGCTCCCTAGGGATAGTTTAGATAGTTAGTTATTTCTGTTCGTATTTGGTTTGTTTGCTTGTGAGCATAAGACGAGAGGTAAGAACCTGCGCATCACTTTGTGACCACCCCCTGCATTTTAAACCAGCCTGCATTTAATTAGGCACGTGCATATCATTCCTTTAAGTCAAAATACAAAAACTCGGTGGGCCGGGCCACAACCGGTAAAGCCTTTGTTTGTTACTTTGACCTACGGTAGCCGGACCGCAAACCGGACGGATTCCCTATACCAAACAGTCAGCGGACTAGTTGGGAACGCTGATTGGGGAGAATCCCTTACTGTTGCCGCCTGCGAGTTTCCAGGCCTCAACAGTTTTGGCGCTAGAAGGAGGGCCGCCAGTGCATGGTTGGTCGAGGAAACCCATTTTCCCGAGATTATTCCGCTGGTTACAGTTCTGGTAGTAGTGTACCACGCAATTCAATTCCGGAAGAAGAAGAAAGAGAATATCTGTACCCTGTCCGCAACGAGATTGTTAACGATCTGAGAAGACATACCAGGGCATACTTAAAGAAGATTGGAGGATTGCCTGTCATTCTCGAATTGCCTAGAAGAGAATACAAGAGGAAAGACCGTCCTCTAAGAGAAGACTCGGTTTTGGTTGGAGACTGGCAAGAGCTGGTAGAGACTGTCTTACAAGAAGTAGAGCTACCTTTGAATCAAGAAGGCCCTGAGACTCCTTACACTTCTCCTATTCACACCCCAGTTGGTTCACCTCCGCACTCTCCACCTCAACTAATGGCAGCAGCTAACGCAAACCAGCCACCTAATCCTCCAAACCCCCCACCTGCATGGAAAGCCAGATCACCTCTGAACCTGACCGCACCTTTGCATGACCTACCTCAAGCCTTCGAAAAGTTATTGCCTAAGTTTGATCCCAATGAGAAGATATTGGTAGACGACCACTTGCAGAGCTTTTATTTGGCTATAGAAGGATTACGGGCAGGGGAGCATGAAGATGTGGTTTGTAGACTCTTCCCACACACCCTTAAAGGAGCCGCTGCCTCTTGGTATTTCGGTTTGCCTGCCAATTCCATTCCAGATTGGAACACCTTCGAAAGAATGTTTAGAATTAAGTATGCAGTCCAAAAGACGCATGCTGCCCTGATGAAAGGACTTTGTGCTTTAAAAAAAGAAAAGAAAGAAAAAGTGCACAGTTTTACACAAAGGTTTACAGCCTATCTTAAAAACTTCTCTGATGCAGATAAACCTTCAGAAAAGGTCCTAATCGAGTATTATACATCAGCTCTAGGTCCTGACCTGGCCATGTTCGCAAAAGGTAGGGCCAAACCCACTTTGACGGAAACTTATGAAGAAGCAGAAGGAGTGGAAGCAGAAAGGGAGAGCATTGAAGATTACGCTGAACAGTCAGGGGAGAAAAGGAGAACGCTGCTGTTTACTAAGCCCAAAGAAGAGAAAACACCAGATTACGAAGGTATGGACAAAATGGTACAGAAGCTGTCTAACAAGGTCATAGATTTGGAGAAAGAAAAGGAAGCACAAAAGTTTTTCAGGCCATATTATAAGAAAAGGGAGGATAGCAACTAGACCCCTCCCCCCTCTCAGAAAACTGCATCCATGAACCTCACAGAGATAGGTATGGATAATTTCTGTACTTTTCATCAACAGCCCCATTCCGAAAAGAACTGTCCGCAATGGATAAATTCGATGACATTGGTCATGAATCAGATGCTGGATGCAAGATTGACGGAAGAAGATGAGGATGAAAGGAAAGAAAAAGTTGCTTCAACATCTACAAAAGAACAGGAAGAAGAGACTATGGCTTTATGGAGCTCCGTCTCTGTACTAGATGCGGAAGAAGAAAACAATCAGGGACGCAAAGAGGTCAGGGAAGCTAACATCACCACCAGGAGCAAATGGGAAGTTAGTGATGATAGTGTTCTGCTCCCAAAGATTCGAAGGCTGCAAAGAAATATTAAAAAGAAATTTCAAGACAAATCCGTGGCTAATCAGGTTCCGGAATTTACCATTACCAGCCAGGATCCGAAGCAATTTAGAGTACCGCCTGAGCCAAGCGAAGAAAATGTAAGTGCTAATAAACCCCAGTCCACTAGACAACTAATCGAATATGACGTCGTTGAAGATTTAAAGAAGATAAAGGCAAACGTCCTGCTGTTCAAAATGTGCAAAATACCTCAGTAGAAAGAAAGATTGTTGAAAGCGCTGGAAACATCAGAAGAAAAGTTGCCCACTGACAATCAGCCGCGGCAAGAAAAAGAAATTGGGGAAGCCAGCATTGGTGGTAAGTCCAAAACCAAACACCCACCTTTCCTTTTAACTTTTGAAATTTTTAATCATAACGTGCACAATTGTCTAGCGGACTCAGGGGCGTCGATCAATGTCATGCCCATATCGGTTTGTAAGAAAATAAATGGGCATCCTAAGCCAACCACATGGAAAGTGGTGCAGTTGGATAGAACCGACGTCAAGGTAGTTGGCGAGATGGAAGACGTGTTAATCCGCTTGGCGTTCGATGATAGAGTGTACCAAGTCATCAACATTATAGTGGCTGACATACCAGATGCGTACGGATTGGTCCTGAGTAGAGATTGGTCAGCCAAATTAAATGGGTATTTCGCCACAGATTGGTCGCATCTTTGGTTGCCATACAAAGGAAGTCCTAATCAGATCAAGGTTGTGAGGGAGCCTCATATGAAATACAATGTCACTCAATTGGATGGAAATAATGTACCAGTTGAATCCATATTGGGAAACTACTTTCTAGAACTAGAACCAGGGAATTATCAAGCGGAAGAGGCTAGCAGCACACCTAACACCCAGCCTGATCTCCTTCATTTTTCTCAGGCTGATGAGCTTGATTGTAAAATAGTAGATTTAGCTGTAGGAGCAGATTCTTTTTCAGTAGACAATGTTTGTTGGACTTTATATTTTGACGGCTCAAAAATGTTAGAAGGATCAGGGGCTGGCTGCATCCTTATTGATCCACAAAGAAATAAATACTTCTTGTCCTGTAGGTTAGAGTTTGAATGTACTAACAATACAGCCGAGTATGAAGCATTGCTGCAGGGACTCAAGAAGGCCATTGAGCTACAGGTTTGTAATTTAAAAGTTTTTGGAGACTCAGAAATAGTCGTGAAACAAATAAAAAATCAAATACACTGTGTTTCCCCTCATTTGAAATCCTATCAAAACGAGGTATGGGAATTACTCAAACGTTTTCATGCATTTAACATTATTTCAATCCCAAGGATAAAAAATGCAGCCGCTGATTTTTTAGCCACATCAGCTGCCAGGATGGTGCCCACTAATAATAAATGCTCTATTGAATTACTTTTCAGGCCCTCCGTGCTGGACATGATCACCAACTTGCGAGTATTTGACGATGATCAGCAGATAATCGAATGCTTGACAAATGATGAGACTTTTAAAGGTGCTATCATAGACGATGAGGAACATCAGGCTAAAATGAAATATAATAATTTCATTCCCAAAGGTGTCAGGACGCTGGAGAAAATGTTCGACTTGAATGAGAAATTTAAGAGACCAGCTAACGTGAAGACACACAGCTCCACTTTACAGTTCGAGTTAATAAATATAGGGACCGAGGCAGAGCCCAAGTTTGTGAACCTTGGCAAGTGTTGTTCACCAGCAGAAAGAGACAAGTTCCTGGGTTTGTTTAAGCAGTACAAGGATGTCTTCGCATGGACATATGCTGATTTAAAGACCTATGATACCAATATCATCAAACATATCATTCCTATAAAAACAGGCGTCAAACCATATCAGCAGCCTTTGAGGAGAACGCACCCAAAGCTGGAGCCGTTGATTCAAAGCGAGGTGAAGAAATTGCTGGACGCTAGGATTATCTTCAAAGTCAGACACTCTGAATGGGTGTCAAACCTGGTACTTGTCAGAAAAAAATCGGGAGAAATCAGGCTGTGCGTAGATTTCAGAAATCTAAATTGCGCCTCAGACAAAGACAATTACCCGGTACCGCCCATGGAGCAATTGCTACAAATGGTCTCCGGCTCTGAAATGTTTTCATTATTGGATGGTTTCTCTGGCTACAATCAAGTGTTGGTGGCCGAGGAATATTGATTGAAAACGACATTCAGAACTAAATGGGGAACGTTCGCATATAGAAGAATGCCCTTTGGCCTGATTAATGCCGGAGCAACGTTCCAGAGAGCTATGGACATAGCTTTTCGCGGATTGATTGGGCGAAGTGTAGTGGTCTACCTTGATGACATCACTATATTTTCGAAGAAAAGAGGGGAGCACACTTTTCATCTAAAACAAATCTTTGAACGCTGCAGAAAGTATGGCATCTCCCTCAATCCAAAAAAATGCGTGTTTGCGGTCACTGAAGGCAAGTTACTGGGACACATAGTTTCGAAAAGAGGTGTATCTATAGACCCAGAAAGGATTAAGGCTATTGAACAAATTCCCATGCCTCATAACAAGAAGGGAATGCAATCCTTCATGGGAACAATAAACTTTGTAAGGAGATTCGTGCCTGATTTCGCCCAAACTGTCAAACCCTTGCAACAAATGGTCAAGCAAAATGCACAGTTTAAATGGACTGAGACTGAAAAGAATGCTTTCAGCAAAATCAAGACCGCTGTTGCACATGCGCCCTCTCTTAAAAGTCCAGATTTTGAAAAAGACTTCATTATGTATACTTTTGCGTCCGATGATTCACTAGCCGCCGTACTCACGCAAAAGGAAGAGGGAGGTGACGAATTTCCAATCTCTTTTATGAGCACTGGGCTACAAGGGGCTGAGTTAAACTACCCAGCCATTGAAAAACAGGCATACGC
>LPNX010564742.1:42165-69449 GCA_001517045.1 Pseudotsuga menziesii | reverse complement strand
CCCGATGGGTTGAAGCGGTCCCCTTGCGCAAAGTAAATGAAGACGAAGTCATCAATTTTCTACAAGACCACATCATGACCAGGTTTGGGGTTCCAAGCTCTTTAGTTTTTGATAATGCTAAGTACTTTTCATCCATTAAGATTACTGTTTTTGCTCATGAGAAAGGTATAAAGTTACACTATTCTGCTAACTATTATCCACAAGGGAATGGCCTGGCTGAATCCTCAAATAAAAACCTCATCAGAATCCTTAAGAAAACCGTCATAGAGAACCAGCGAAGTTGGCACTCAGCCTTACCCAATGCTCTGTGGGCTGATAGAGTTACCCCTAAATCTGCCATGGGAGTATCGCCCTTCACCCTAGTGTACGGAAAAGAAGCCATTCTTCCCCCCAACATCCTGCTCCCGTCTTCCATACTATCTCAGGAGTCTAGGGGATCGGATGATGAAGTTCTCCAAGTCAGAATATACAATCTTCTGAAAGTGGAAGAGGCCAAATCCAAAGCTAGAGAACGTTTCCAACAACAGCAGGAGGTAGTGAAGAGATGGTTTGACAAGCACAAAGCTGGCAAGAAGGATTTAGAAGTAGGAGACCTGGTCCTCAAATGGGATCATCCCCACGACGAGAAAGGGAAGAACACTAAGTTCCAACAGTTATGGGTGGGTCCATTTCAAATCACCGCTAAACTTGGCCCTGCTACCTATATGTTACAAGATTTACAGGGATGGGAGGAGAACCTCCCAGTAAATGGTCTGGTTCTCAAACCTTATTTTTCTTAAGCAACTTTTGAGCTTTCTGACTTGTACATAAATAAACTATTGTTGATTTATGATTTCTTTTGTTGTAAGAAAGTCTTTGTTTTAAATAAAGGTGGTTAACTAGTGGTTATGTGGAAAACCTCACATTTCTGGAAATGGTGAACATTTGTTGAATAGTTAGACTGTGGTTTTCCATGTGAATTCCTTCCACTAACTAGCTTCTCAAAATCTTTGTGTGCATTGAGGTCCTACTTAAGCTCCTGCAAGGTTAATCAGACTCAAAAGTCTAGAATACTATGCTGAGGCTCCGCGCACTTTACACTTAAAATCTAAAGGGCGATGACAGAGGACCCATGGAGAATAGCAAGATGAACAGGGTGTTAAATCTAAATGCTCCCATGCCGGATAATAAATGCCAAAAGGCAGATAAGAGTCAGAATTCCTATAAAAGCATCATGCTCCAAAGCTAAATCCAGACCATAAAGTACTAATTTTCCAATGATCCTCTCCGTCCGTGAGTTGAAACCGTCAGCACATCACTCACACAAAAGGGCACTATGGGATAGAGGATCCTGAATTAAAATTCAGTAAGAAAGGCATGCATGAAGACTCTCATTAAGAGAGGATAAAATCCGAAAAGCACAAAAGTTGCTAAGATGGCATGGGAATGAGAAACAAATGAACGTTTCTGTTCATCATCTGCTACAATCCTGTGGTGTCCCATGTTACCAGCCACCTGAAGGAAAATTAATAATGAACTCATTTTTTGGCCTCAGCAGAGTTATCCGGACTCTAGAATCTTGACTTTCATCACCCAAAGTGGACTGATATCAACGATAAAGGTACACGTTTCTGTTATTGAGAAATCTATCTAGCTGGAAGAATTCAAGAAATACATTTGTTGTAGGACAGTCTGCTTTTCAAGGAAGAAACCACCCACAGATCTAGGTTCACCAGGAAATCGCCAGTTGTTGCTGCCGCAACCTTTTCCTCGACTTCAGTTTTTCACTTAAATTCTGGGACCCCTCCTTATCTTGATTTACTTGAATCTAAGGTTGAAATTTTGGCGTCTTTGAGTATCTTTGCTTTAAAGTTGAGCGTCCGTCTTGTTGGCTGGTTGCGTTCAGTTCAATGTGAGTCGTGAGATCGGTTTTAACACTTTTAAGAGTGTGAAGGTTCACCTTAGCGAAATTTTGGTTTTTTGGCCTCATTTTGAGCCTTAGCGCTGTTAATTCTTCCCTTTGGATCAGGCCTCTTTCTGAAGTGTCCGAGCCTCGCATCACCCGCCGTTGCGGCTCCCTGACCAAACCTTCCACCCGACTGAGGTTTCACCCGACGCCCGATTCGTTGTGTAAATCGCTGGCTATAGTTTTTGGTTCGCCCGCCGTTGCGGCCAGAGGGTAGGAGTTGACCCCCGATCCGCTTATCACCCGACATCCGACTTACTGACTGCCACCCGAACCTTTTCCTTTACCTCGTCGCCCACCACCGACTCGTGTCCTGTCCGCCGTTGCGGGTGACAGAACCCTCCAGCTTCCGACCCACTTCCCGCCACCACCCGATTTCCTTTGGCGCCCACGTTTTCACTTCCCCTTTTTGGGCACTCCTCCGTCGTTGCGGCTCCTGGAGCCTTCTCCCATCCGGTTTAAGAACCTTGTCTCATCCAATCTAAGAACTGCCCGACTGCCGATTTACCTTTTCGTTGTCGTTCCGAGCCTCCGCAGTTCCTCACTCGGATGAACTAGGCTAGCTCGTTGTGAATATATCATTATAATTTTAAAATTATGGATGCCTAATGTCTAAATTCAATGGATAATGCACCAAGTTTGTATGCAGAGATCATCTCATGAATCGCTGAAGCAGAGCATCGCGCCGGGAAGGACAACGTGAATGAATGACCGAGGTGCCGATGGGACATTTTCTTTCCAGCGGTTACTGTCAGAAAATAAACGCCTGTGGAAATGATGGAGAAGGTGAAACGACTAGGAAAGAAACTGAATCGTGAAGGGAATTGAAAAGACGCGTTGAGGGAACCCAGAGGAGGGGAGGGGTGGTTTAAATAATGGGAAGCTCGATGAAAGGAGGGATTTTTTCCCTTAGAAAATTTGGTAATTTTTGACTTGCAAGAGGAACTATTTCGTTTTACGAAGTGAACTGCAATTTTGTCTGCTGGAAAGAGTAAAGAAGTGAAATTTATCAATGCTATTGAATGAATAATGCTGAAGAAGAACTATTTCGTGTTCAGCTGTATTTCATGCGCTGTAAGGATATTTGATGTTTCGAACCTAAGTTCTTGTTAATTATTCTGCAGTCTTTTTTGGGATGCATTTGCACTATGAGAAATAAGTGTTGTTATAAAATGATCGGCTAACTGGTTATTTGAATATTTGTAGTTTTCATGTGCTGTGGGAAAAGTATCAGCTATCTGTGATTTTTCTTACCGTATGTGATTTTGTATTGCTCAGTTAAGATGATAGCCTCGCTCCCTAGGGATAGTTTAGATAGTTATTTATTTCTGTTCGTATCTGGTTTGTTTTCTTGTGAGCATAAGACGAGAGGTAAGAACCTGCGCATCACTTTGTGACCGCCCCCTGCATTTTAAACCAGCCTGCATTTAATTAGGCACGTGCATATCATTCCTTTAAGTCAAAATACAAAAACTCGGTGGGTCGGGCCGCAACCGGTAAAGCCTTTGTTTGTTACTTTGACCTACGGTAGCCGGACCGCAAACCGGACGGATTCCCTATACCAAACAGTCAGCGGACTAGTTGGGAACCCTGATTGGGGAGAATCCCTTACTGTTGCCGCCTGCGAGTTTCCAGGCCTCAACAGCACTATAAGGGAAAGCTTATGTGTGTTAGCTCATTACACCATGATAGAAATCTAGCTGGAGTTAGCTTTCATTTTAACAACAGGGCACGATGAGTGAAAACTAATGTGTGTTAACTATCATAAGGTAGTTTTTCATGTAACACAACCACATTGTCATCAATCACATTGCACCGTGTTAGAAATCTAGTTGGAGTTATCTTTCATCCTTAAATCGTTGCATGGTGAGTGAAATCTAATGTGTGTAAGATTTCATAGTGTATTTTTTCATCTAGCACAACAACATTGTCATCAATCACAATGCACCATGATGAAAATATAGTTAGAGTTAGCTTTTGTTCTTAAAACATTGTACTGTGAGTAAAAGCTAATGTGTGTTAGCTTTCATAAGGTAGTTTTCCATCTAACACAACCACATTGTCATCAAATACATTACACCATGATGGAAATCTAACTAGAGTTAGCTTTCCTTCTAACATGGCACTATGAGTGAAAGCTTATGTATGTTAGTTCATTACACCATTATGAAAATCTAGTTGGAGCTAGATTTATGTTTAACAACATGGAAGGATGAGTGAAAGATAATGTGTGTTAGTTTTCATAATGTAGTTTTTCATTTATCACAACCACGTTGTCATTAATCAAAATGCACCCTGTTGGAAATCTATCTAGAGTTAGATTTCATTCTTGAAACGTTGCACAGTGAGTAATATCTAATCTGGGTTAGTTTTCGTAAGGTAGTTTTCCATCTAACACAACCACATTGTCATCAAATACATTACACCATGATGCATATCTAGTTGGAGTTAGCTTTTATTTTAACAACATGGCACGATGAGTGAAACCTAATGTGTGTTAGCTTTCATAAGGTAGTTTTCCATCTAACACAACCACATTGTCATCGATCACATTACATCGTGATGGAAATCTAGTCGGAGTTAGATTTTGTCCTTAAATCATTGCACGGTGTGTGAAATCTAATGTGTGTTAGATTTCATAATGTATTTTTCCATCTAACACAACCACATTGCCATCAATCACAATGCACCATGATGGAAATCTAGCTAGAGTTAGCTTTCGTTCTTAAAAAATTGCACGGCCAGTAAAGCTAATGTCTGTTAGCTTTCATAAGGTAGTTTTTCATCTAACACAACCACATTGTTATAAAATACATTGCACCATGATGGAAATATAGCTTTATTTAGATTTCCTTCTAACAACATGGCACTATAAGGGAAAGTTTATATGTGTTAGCTCATTACACCATAATGGAAATCTAGCTAGAGTTATATTTCATTTTAACAACATGACACTGTGAGTGAAAGCTAATGTGTGTCAACTTTCATAAGGTAGTTTCCCATGTAACATAACCACAATGTCATCAATCACATTGCACCATGTTGGAAATCTAGCTGGAGTTAGCTTTCATCCTTAAATTGTTGCAAAGTGAGTGAAATCTAATGTGTGTAAGCTTTCATAGTGTAGTTTTACATTTAGCACAACCACATTGTCATCAATCACAATGCACCATGATGAAAATCTAGCTAGAGTTAGCTTTCGTTCTTAAAACATTGCAAGGTGAGTAAAGATAATGTTTGTTAGCTTTCATAAGGTAGTTTTCCATCTAACGTAGTCACATTGTCATCAAATACATTACACCATGGTGGAAATCTAGTTGGAGTTAGCTTTCCTTCAAACAACATGGCACTATAAGGGAAAGCTTATGTGTGTTAGTTCATTACACAAAGACTAGAGCTAGCACAACCACATTGTCATCAATCACAATGCACCATGATGGAAATCTAGGTGGAGTTAGCTTCCGTTCTTAAAACATTGCACTGTGAGTAAAAGCTAATGTCTATTAGTTTTCATAAAGAATTTTTTCATCTAACACAACCACATTGTCATCAAATAAATTACACCATGATGCAAATCTAGCTGGAGTTAGCTTTCCTTCTAACAACATGGCACGATGAGTGAAAGCTTATGTGTGTTAGTTCATTACACTATGATGGAAATCTAGCTAGAGTTAGCTTTCCTTTTAACAACATGGCACGATTATTTAATGTGTTAGTTAATGGAATTCTACCTGGAGTTAGCTTTCATTTAACAACATGGCATGATGAGTGAAAGCTAATGTGTGTTACTCCAACATAATATGGTGAATAAGTTAGTCGATTTGAGTTTATTATCTCTTTTTGACATCATATATATAGAAAGTAGTTGATGTTATTGGCTAAGAGAACTCTCAATGGTGGATGTCAACATTTAGGATACTTTAATAGTGGGGCCTTCAATGTGGTGTAGATCATCATAAGCAATACATTAAGTTTCATGCCAAATAAAAAACACATGACGAAATCATTTCGACTCCATGCATGGTTCATAGTTTAAATCTTTCATGAAGGATAATTCTTGTGTTTTCTATCTTCTATCTTCATGTCTATTAAGGTACACAACAAATGGTATCTGAACACTTTCTAGGGAAAAAAATAAAGATATTTTTCCTTCTATTTTGTAGGTTTTCAAAGAGCAAAAAAGAAGGCCACGTCACCTGGATTGGTTTTTTATTATGTTTTAGCAGAATTTCCAAAAAAAAATTATATATGTATATTCTCCTCATAAAAATACATGAATTCACAAAACATCGCTCAAATTGGAGTTAGGATGAATGAGATATTGCAGTTTGAAATCAGCTCCTTTTTAGGGCTTACGATGATGGTTGTGGGTCTTCTAGAGGACATGACTTTTGATAAAGTGATTAGATTGCAACTAAATAAATTCCATTGGATATAGAATTTCTAAATATTTTATTTAACATATTATATGATATATTGTTAGCCAATATCTAGTACAATATATCCCTTGCAATATTTTTCCCTCAAACCCTCATGGAATTGAAGATTGGAAATGTGGTGGAACATGCTATGGGAGGAAAAAATTTGGGTGACAAAACGTTTACGGGATATGTGTGCAAATTTGAAATCTATGAAGTTGGAAATTTTAAAATCTTAGGATGTTTATTTGGTGGTCAACACCTCCTTCAAGACTCATGAAATCATTTAATAGCCTCTTGTGGATCCATTAAGTTTGATGGTTGTGTTAGAAACTAATAGGTTGGCCTTTTGGTTTGATGACAATGTGGGCCAAAAATTTGTATTCAATTCAAAAGTTGTGGGTTCGAGTCTGCTCGATTGTTGTTGAGTACCCTAGTTAGTGTTGAGGTGGAGATTGTTAATTTGGTGGTCAACACCTACTTCAGGACTCATGACATGGTTAACAACCTCCCATGGATCCATTAAATATGGCAGTTGTATTGGAAACTAATAGGTTGGGATTTTGGGAAATCTACTTATGGAGATCTTGAAGTTGTGACCGAAATTGTTAAAATGACATAGCATAGCATGGTATTTGTAGAAATTGATATTCATACTTACCTCATCATCAAAGGAAATGATAGAAATTTCTACTACTTTCTCCACAATATTATGACCAATGAGAGAAGGGTGGTAAGGATCCTTGGATACAAAAGCTACTTCCTCTTTGATGGATATAGGGGCAATAGATTATTCTCAAGAAGCCATGAAAATGACACGAAAGAAATAAAAATCCAATAAAAATCATTGCTTTTAGTGAAGAGCAGTAGCCTCAAAATTTATTTAACAAGCCTTGGAGTGGGTTGAGGCACGAAAGCACCTCACTAACCCTATTCTACAAATGTTGTAGATTTAGAGCAGATGTTGTCATATTTGAAATCAGCTCACTATCCTTTATTTTCGATCTCTTCCTAGCCCAATTATGTATTTTACAAAGATAACATTTGATAAATGAGAAACATGCCTTGAAAAAATGTACTAAGAATTCGTTTTAGCCTGGAGCCTTGTTTGACTTGAAACCCCATATCATCTCGACTGCTTCTTCCTTTGAAATTTATTTGCCTGTTTGCCTATTTTCAACTCCATTTACTAAATTAGGGATGTATTGGGTTCATCTTTCACCTCCTCATTATATAACTCTTTGAAATGCATGAAGGCGTCCTTTGTATTGCTTCAAACTATGTTAATCCAGTATCCTGTCCCCTTTCTATTTCTCTAACATTATTCCTTAACTACTTGGACTTGGTTTGATTACAGAAAAAGGTAGTATTTTTGTCTCCAAATTGAAATAAACTTCTTGATTTAAGCCTCAAGTGTTTCTTCTCTCACCTACATGCATGTCAAAGCTTTGTATTTGACTCTATTTCCTCCCAAATGTCTTATTTTGAGACTTCCTTGCCTTCCATTCTTACTAAGCATTGTGATCAACTTAGATGCTCTTATATGTCTAGTTTCTCTTTATCAAGGGGTCGATATGAAACCTTTACCCACATATTCAAATATGACTTTACCAATCTCAAATTAAATTCCCATACAAAAGTCATTGATCCTTGGATCCTTGTTTCCCAAGTTTGTCGAATGATTTCCCAAACTTCACTCTCCTATAGCCATAGTGGAATGGAAAATAAGAGATAGGAGATCATGGTCTACAGTTTCATAGGGAATAATAGTTGAACTAATGAGGGTGTTATCTAGAAAAAATTGTTATGTATTAAAAACACAATCTAAGTGAGCAATGATGTGTATTTACCCTTCTTGGAACAATGTATATTAAATCCTGCTATGCTATCAAGTATTCCCATTTTTTCCATGAATTTATCCCTCATTGTAGTGCCTCCCTTTTAAAAATTTTTGACAAAATTATGTTGAAGTCACCTAATACAATGCTCTTCTATGAAAGTTTTCTAGTAATCCATCTCTTCTCCATATTGTATGGGGGCATATACATTGAAAAACCTGATTTGATGCCTAGAATCCTTGTTTACTACGTTCACTAAGATCCGGTGTTATGTGGGTTGATGGGATGGGAAATAAAAGAAATATGAGTCCCATAGAGTGCAAAAATCCCTAGATGATCCCCTAGCTCTCACTATTATGCAAGAACTTGTTCACCAACACTTTATACTTATTTCTGACATTTCTTGCTTTTTTAGTTTTGTCTCTTAGAGTAGAAGGACAACACGTCTTTCCATTATTATAGGATATTTTATTGGTACGTTTTATTTCTACTTCCTAACCCTCTACAACTATAGAAAAATATAATCATTATTTCCCAAATGAAGGTTGTGAAACACTATGGAAGCGATCTACCAACTTCTAGATTCCAAGGCTTTTTGAAGGGTAGTTTTTAGTATCAAATATAAAAGAGCTTTCTATATAATTTTGCAAGCCTATATTTTTCTCTTACATAGTTATTTCCTCACTTTTGTTTTTAGTGTATTTCTTCTAGTATTTTTAGGGACTTGTTTTTCTTTCTTCTTAGTAACTACACCACTAATTACTTAGGAATAGATCACTTCAACATCAGGCACTAGGCCATGTGTTTCCAGGGATTCTATTAATGGAGAGGTTTCTTCAATAATTGGTTGAGAAGAAACAAGGATGTATCAAGGTTGTGGAAGGGCTTCAACTTTAGATATGGGTCGCATTTGGTCTTTTAGAGGTGGATTCAGTCTTGCATGCCAAAGAAAAATGAATTTGTTGGAGGAAGTTTTATAGGTTGATTCTTTGGGAGTTGAGGGACCTACGTTACCAACTAATTCCAATCCTTGTTTCACTTGTTTCCAGTTTAATTCATTTTCCTTTGTGTTATTATGGGTAGTGGATTGCTTACAATCTCTTACAAAGTATCCATATTCATGTCATGTTTTGCATTGAATTGAAAGTTTCTTGTAATCCAATTTCTAAGTATGATTCCATTTGTCAATTAAAAGACTTAATGTTTTAGGAAGGCCCTTCTTCAAAGGTACTTCCACTTGAACAATATGTTTGTCACTAGATTCCATTAAGTTTCAACTGAGACATTTAATTTCATACATTGGAGAAAGGGTGGTTGATCTTAAATGGTCACATGAATGCAAAAAAACCCTGTGGATTGATGACTACTGGATGGGGGTGAAAAAATTCAATGGTGGATATAAATTGTGGAGGCCAATGGTTAGTGATCTCCTCGGGCAACTTTTCCTCCACACATTTCATGGGTCATTGATTTGTGGGGTCCTCATCAAATGGATGGGATGGATTACGGAGTCAACTTGTTATGGACTTGTCCATACATTCCAATGTTGATAATGAACTATGGATGTCGAATTAGATAGCCAAATCCAATAGTAAAGGAAGGTGGTGAAGCTATTGCATCATAGTCCACGACTAGAAAATGATTTTTTAGCACTACTAAGATTCATGTGAGAGCATATTGACACTCTACCTAGAATTATGATAACATTAATATTCCTAGAATTATGATAGCATTAATATTTATTGCTTTTCCATTACCTGGAACTGATGACAAATGATATTTGATTAAAGATGCAGAGGTCTTGCACAAATACAATCGAAACATCACTCTCTTGTTTCCCTAAGATATTTCATATGAAGGGCAACATTCCACCACTTCTTCACATCCAAAGGATCTTGGCACCCATGGTCATATTCATCAACTTTGGGTCTTTGATCCCCATTCTATGATTACTTTGAAAGCCTCTCACTATACCCTCCTTAACCAAGTGGTGTTTATTTTCATTAGTCTCCTCAACATGCCACAAAAACTTACAAATATTCATTCCAATCTTCTTCATGATGCTTGAAAGGACTTGCATGTCACATCCTTGATAGATCAATAATTCCAACAAAATTGATTTAAATAGAATTACTATGCCAACTAGATTGAGCCACTAAGAACCCTTTTATTGCATCTTAATTTTTTATATTTTCTAAAATGTTGACTGAGTGATTGATTTTGGGGAATTCGATGAAATGGGAATGCCCACGTACTTGAATGTTGTCTCAAGTTTGGGCACTTTCTAGACATCAATAAGTAATAGGCAGTGTGACTTATCTAATATGGGCAAGTAGTAGGGTCAAAATATCCCCAAAACAACAGTTACTCCTAATTATGGCTTTATTGTTGGTAAATATAGCATAACAGAAGTAGAACTGGGAAATTTTGAGGAAGTTTAAACTTTAAAGGCTAATACAACCCTAAATCAACAAATATGTCCAAATTAACATTTTATTTGAAGTAGTTATGTTAGAACCGTCCTTAACCAGAAAGCAGCAAACATCCCTAGGATTATTTAAAGCCCTCGTGCCTAGCTTCGTTGGAGGCATAGCACCTTACACACACGTTATAGGTGGACCTATTTGAAAGCACAGTGGTACCCCCAAAGGGAGAGGGGCCTCGACCTTCTGAACGATCAAAACCCGGAGCAAGACGGTGAGAGAGCGCATAAGACGTTACCCATAATTACCCATTCCAAGTCAGTTGCCAACATACAACGAGACAAGGCCTCTCCCCTGTCTACTTGTTTTACCAGCCTAGAAAGAACTTCGTGGAATAGCCATATACTGTATATGAATTAATAAAGAGTCGCTCGAGCAGAAGAGCTGAGAGCGCATGTACTCTCCCACCAGGGTATATGCATGTCCTTGCAAAATTCAGCTACCTAGGGTCCTGACAAGTGGTGCAGTTGTCTTGGACCTAACCCTTGCATTACTCCTCCAACAGTTGTGCTAGTACTCTTATAGAATACTGTGATTATTGTTGAATGCATGGATTTATGGAGTGCTGCATGCATCTCATGAAGCCATAGTTTACCATCTTCTAGAGGAAAATAATTGATGCAGTAACCCAGTAGCTTATCCACCGGCTGGCATTTTTTAATTGAGTGGTGTTTACTGTTTAATGAAAAAACTTTTACCTTATAATGTTGCACCCAATTATATCAAGATCAAACACTTCATCTCTATATATGATATATCTATCATCAATTCATAAGTAATCAATCAAACCAATCAACTATTCTCATAAATCCCTGATGCTACTCGGTACCAATAAGAGTCCCAAATTAACTATGACCTAGGTGTTTGTGGTCATTTCTATTCTGGTAAACTCGGTCTACTGAATCAACCGGTTATGAATCAACCAGGGCCACTAGCTCTCAAATAAGCTATCGAATTTACTCTATAATTGGTATGTCAACTTCTTCTACCCCATCAAAAGGTTGTGTGGACAGTGCTAGGGAGAGAAATTCATATGGCTTGGGGTACCACAACAGACAGCTTTGACTCCAGAAATCAATCTTTCCCAATATGCAATAGAAATAAAATGTCTAACACTAAAGGATCAGACCTTGTACCTTATTCCAGACGGTTGAAGTAGATCCCCGTTGAGCTTTCCAATCTTCAGCTTGAATTGATATAATACTTTCTCAACAACAAGTAAACAATACAAGCATACTATATATCATGGTGTTAGATCTACTCTGGCATATATAATCAATAATGTAAAAGCATTTGAAATATTCCAATGGATACAATATTCATTCAAACACACATTATTGGATAGGAAAAGATAGTTCTTATTAATATAAATAAGAGATTACAAGATAGATACAACCTCTAACGGCATGTCTGCAAACAGGAGAAACTAAATCCCCCACTTGGGCCTCCACCACCTCAATCCTCCATCTCACGATAGCAAGCTCACTAGCAAAAGGCAAGCTTGGGAAGAACACAAAAGTGCTCCAAGGGACAAAGGGATGCAGACTCAAGTACAAATTCTGGCAACAATGGACTATAGTTTCTTTGCTTTCAATCTCTCCATATTCCTTCAATGTACCAAGGGGTTCCTTATATAGCTTCACAAGGGATAATGAAGGGTCGAATCCTAGCGATCTCAAGGCATATGGAAGGCCAGGAGTTAAATGAGTCGGATCCATGTCAAGGAAAACTCCAAAAGGATTTGGATTATGCACACATCCCGATGTACACGGTTATAGGGGTCAAACCCATGTATGTACGCGGTTATCGGGTAAAAAGCTGCATATATCATTTTTCATATAGTTTTAGGGATGATCAAGGAAACATCAAAGGATAGAAGATGGTCCATGGGGTCTAAAGAGTCTGCAACGGGACAGGGGAAGGCCATACAAAGTGTGATTCACCTAGAGTGGTGAAATCCGCTATAACAGATGCCCCCTAATGTGTGAGGTCAGAGGGGTCATACGATGGCCGAAATACATTATAAGTCCATCCCATAAGTGGAGTGATGAAGGATCCCAAATGGAAGACCAGCCACCCAATCAGCATAGTACAATAATACAACTCTGCATATAACTGCAAGTACATATAGCAGTCCCGGATACATAAGAGTACAATGGCCATGAATAGGCATAATACATGATATCACATATGTGGTCATCGCCATGTACAATATACATATATCTGAATCTCCATGATGAAGATATACAAAGGATCATGATCTCCAAAATGGCTGAAGATATACAATAGATCAAGATCTCCATAGTGGCTAGAAATATCTGTCATATACTGGTATCAAGTCACGAGAGCTGAAATCTCATGAACACTGGCACGATCAAGGAGGTAGCGTATAAGAGAGGTCACCAATCTAGAAATTCTTCTACACAAACCGCTATGAGTACATGTCCTACTATGCGAATAGAGGTGTCGAGGTTGAACATAGTAGTCCATCGTCTGATTACCGGTCATTGATGTATACCGTTAACAGACGCGAGATTACCCACCGATAATGAAAATGGGAATCAAGGTACTAGAGTGCAAACTAATAAGTGTGAATAGATGTGTTGAGGTCGAACAGTTGAGAGAATCCATTGATCAGGGGACATTGATGTATTCCCAAGAAACTGTCAATGGCGAGAGAACCTGCCACTGATGACTGAAAGCCTCAAGGCACTCAAAAGAACTCTAGATTCCAATCCCAGAATAAATGATCTAAAGTTGATGGGATGAAATCCGCTGGAAGGAGGGCATTAAGGCATCCCCCATCATCCAATATGAGGTACTCAACAAAGCTGTCTAATGTGGAAGGACTCGATCATAAGGTGCACGAACCAGTAACTGTATCGGGAATGGCTGACATGCAAAGTCAAGATAACTGAGGAATGGTCGACACAGGTTTCAACTTCCTTCGAACAAGAGAATAACGACGTATGGTGACTGAATGAAGGTAGCATAGATTCAATATACAAACTGGGACATCTTTGTGACATAGGAGGCATCGACAGAGGCTCCATAGGGACTAGAAGCTTAACCAGTCAGTGGAGATAAACTCAGATAAACGAGTACAGCTCCTAAAGTCAAACTATAACCCAACCAATGGATGTGATATACAGTGCTCTGTTCAAAGGTGGCATGACTCGACAGCTGCCAAAGATAACATCTTTCCTTGTTCGGCTTTTTGGTTTTTTGATTTTTTTTTGGACTTTTTCAGTTATTTGAAAATCTTGAAAAAAGAATAAACTAGCTTTATAGTTACAAACTAGGAGAATATGAGTGTCATCAGGGCAAACAAACTAGTTCCAAGCAGTGGAACATACCTATGCTCAATGCAAGGATACATGTGTAGGATATCGACACTCGGGGGAAAATCCCCTCCCAGTAAAAAGGGAAATCAAGCTGCGAAGGATATATATAAAAAATGGCTCTGCATGGCTAGACATGAGACAAGCTCGGGCTATATGGCTGAAACACAATGTCAAGGGAGCTGGAATAAAGCTCAATAAGGCAGGAAAAGCTCATGATAATGCATTCACAACTTGACATAAGGGGAGTCCGGAGGGAAACATGCCAGCATAAGATCAAGAGGAGTATGAGGCTCTTGCGAAATGTCATGGCAGTACTATACAACAGACTCCCACACCCTAAAGGAGAAAACGTCGGCATGGGCACCAAATGCAAATAAGGTGATAACTAGGGTACCCATGTAAGGTGAAGCTCTACCACTCACATCATGCCACTTCTAAAGCAGTAAGAAGGTTCCGTGACACAATAGAGTGGGTTCATACCTAAGGTCATGGTGACATGGTCATAAGGTCATGCAAAATGCAAATGGTGGTGAGCCTAACCTATATGCTAGTGTAGACATTATACCTGAGATCAGTACGAACGAGTCAATCCAATGGCTGAAACGACACTAAAAATGGTCTTCTACATCACAAATTATGTCAGAAACGGTCCAAAATGGTTAGAAACTGTCAAAACTATAGGAAAGGGGGTAAAAATTTTCAAATATTTGAAATTTTTTCTATAAATAGTAAAAAATATAAATCATTTGAAACTTTTACCCATTGGAGCTCTGATTTTCAACTGCAAATTCCAGGAGATCTAGTCGGCGGAATTCACAACCGTTTCTTCCAGATATTTACTCATGCTCTCCTCATGCATTTTAATATAATTTTTGTTGATTTTCATGGTGAAATGAGGTTGTTTAGGCCATCTCTACATGAGCACTACGGTCCACGTGGATATCGAATATTTTTCCGTGTATAGGGTTGGCTATACGCAGAAAAGAGGCTAGAAACCGCGTACATATGCGGCTGTTTGCAAAACAGTCGCGTATGACGCCGCACAAGTGAATTTATAAGAATCTAATGGGCAATGTGGCAATTTCTCTTGCAGGATGGTGCTAGAATGGAGAGAGCATGGGCATGGTGAAGTAGAGGAAGCTATAAGGGCCGTTGTGATGGCTCAACAAGCTCTTTGAGCATGCGGACTCTACAAGTTTTGGTGTCTTGGTGGTCTGAGGGCCAAACCAAGACTGCTAGAGATGCTGGTAGACTATTGGGATCCAAAATTAGAGTCCTTCCGGATAGATGGGATGTCTCTCACCATAGAGGTGGAAGACATATACTTTATCACAGGTCTATCTATATGAGGGGAGGTGGTGAACCTTTGTTCCGGAGGTGGGCTAGGCGGTGGGCTTACTATCGATGAGTATGTAGCTGTGTACTGCTACCCAGATACTGAGAAGGTGGGAAGTCAAGTCCCCACCAATGCTATACAGGTGCTGGGCCTAAAGGCCATACTACTGATGCTGGGTAGGATAGTGTAGAGGGGGCTAATTACCTCCTAAATTTCATCATGTAATTATATAGATTAAAAGATAAATAAATATTAACAAATAAGTAGTTGGAGCGGGTACAACCGCTCCAACCTATCTCATAATGTATAAATAATTAATAAAGATAATGCAAAGATGGATTGGACGTCCCTTCCCATATTTCTTTGTCTTTGATAGCTGTGTATGAACTTAACGTATGCTTGAATGATGTTGAAACCCTAGACTTCAACATTGGCGCCGTTGCCGCCTCCATCCGGTCTGGGTGACAGCAGCAGCGGATGGAGGTGGTCGAACCTAAAGGAGAAGCTGTCGTGAAGATGAAATACTGCTCATGCATTCGTGAATCTGAAAGAATACCTTCGGATTGCTGCGAGAATACCTTCGTGATCTCTAGAGCCGTCAGATTGCTGCGAGAATACCTTCATGTCGAAGTTGAACCAAAAGCTTCAGTACCGACTATGGCAGTCGGCTTCACACCGACTAACGTTTAAAATGACATGCCAGTCGGTCGCTCCTCCTCCAAGATCGCACGTTGAGGTCGTGACGCCTTCGTAGGAAATGGGCTGAAGTGTTTTCAAAGGAGTAAATGCAGAGGCGTCCAGGAGTGAATGAATGCTAGACGACTGACAGGCCGCTACACTTTCCTTGCGCTGCCTCCGCCTCCCTGCTTCTTGCCAAATGTCGGGCAAGGGCAGCGGTAGAACCAGACATTATGGAGAAACCGGAAGTGTAGTTTGTGATGTTGGCGTGGCATCACTTCACTATGGCTACTACAACGCCGGCGGTCCGGTTGGTGTCACCCACCTTAGCCACTTCCTATGGACAGATCGTCTTAGAATGGAGGATTATGAGGACCTGCTCGACCGCGACTGGAAAAGAGTGGGCGGTAGAATGATTGAATTATCTGAAGTCGAACCAAACTGCTACTTCTCAAATATCGACCCGACTGATCTTGTCGACCATCGACCCGACTGACCTTGTCGACCATCATTTCGTCGACCCTGTCCCGACGTCGGATAAAAAATTTTGATGCATCATGAGAGGTAACATTATGGAGTTGATTATTTTTGCCTCCTTGTTGACTGAGCATTGATTAAGTTGAAAAAAAATATGGTCGATTTTTTCTGTGGGTCCAATCTCACTTTGGTCGGCATTTCAAGTGGTCGATATGGTCAATATCAAAGTCGGTGGAAACGTGTCGGTGGGCACAGGTCGGTTGGGTTGGAGCAGGTCGGTTGGGTTGGTCAGTGTCTTCAAGTGGTCGATATGCTAATTCTAGAGTAGTCAATCATCACCAAGACCATGCACATTGTAGGAAATTCATACTCTCACGATAGAACAAGACGACGACGATGGCATTCAAGCAAATATCATTCACCTACACAGCAAAGCGCTTCAATGAGACATGATGACAATGTACCCCTCATTATCAAAATGCTGAAACTGTTCCTAGGTTGTGACCTCGAAAAGCCAGAAGACAGAGAAATGACATAGAAATTCAAAGAGCCAAAAGGCCCTGCATGCCTGAACCGATGGAGATGCCGGTCAGATGAGCCCGGGTGAGGCTTTAAACCAAAAGACCTAGTTGCGGAAGAATATGGTTTCCTGCCGTTGTGAGAGGATGAGACTTCGATGGATTATTTCCAGATTGAAGATGGAGGCTGAAGAGTAACCAGTCACAGTAGAGCCTTGTACACATGCATTTTCCTATCAAGCTGGCGGCTGTTACGGCTGAGTTACCTATGCAGACCGGTATGCATGGTTGATGCATAGTGAGGACTACTCCGCAGTAGCAGAGACCCAGGATGTTGATGCATATTTCTTTGTTTTCTTCGGGATGAAGAAACATTTTGTTTGTGGGGGAGATGTAGAGGGGGCTAATTACTCCTAAATGTCATCATGTAATTATATAGATTAAAAGATAAATAAATATTAACAAATAAGTAGTTGGAGTGGGTACAACCGCTCCAACCTATCTCATAATGTATAAATAATTAACAAAGATAATGCAAAGACGGATTGGACGTCCCTTCCCATATTTCTTTGTCTTTGATAGCTGTGTATGAACTTAACGTATGCTTGAATGATGTTGAAACCCTAGACTTCAACAGATAGCAGGCTTAGCCTCACTCCATCAGGACTCGCGGCCACTGATGTTCTATGCGGTGGATTGTATGAGACCGACCATATACGACTGGAGTACTACACTACTGAGCAACATGAAACACCAGCTCAGTGAGTGTAAGGTAGGCAGGATACGGAACTTCGGGTTCAACAGCATTCTAAGCATGTTTTTCTTCGAGCGTGTTCCAGGATTGAGCCCTAGAGTGAACGTTCCTCTCCACGGGGTTTGAGATCCAGCCCAACGGCATTGGGCAGATGCTATGCGCAGACTGGGGGGTGGTAGGGTGGCCAACCCATATCCAACTGACTTCTTTCCATGGTGGCGACGAAAGATTGTTGCCATAGATGACTACCCCTATGGAGGGATAGATTTTTGGGGGGATCCGGACATGCCATTGCCACCAGGATCGGCATATATAGAGATAGGTACCGAATCTCGACTCTCACTCTTTTTCTGTTAAACGTTTTTTGAGTTATTTATTTTTTTTTGTATTTTGATTATGTGGAATCAAAAAGACATGTTTTGGCGTGACAACACATAGTGACATCTACTATTCATGTGCAGATGTGGGACCACGACGACCAGAGGGCTTCCCATGTCATAGACAGAGGGGAAGAGGGGATGACATCACAGGTGTGGATGCGGAGCGAACGCTCTAGAGCATTCATACCAACTTCGTGCGACTGACTCATAGAGTTCCCATGGCGCAAGTCGAGGACTTGCCTAAGGCCATGCAGCGATAGGTGGTGGGTGTGCCACGCGCATGGGTGCGTTTATTCCGGCGGCTAGCTAGAGCCGTAGTGACGTATCATGATCACAACCCTCCTCCTCCACAGGATTAGATACCTGGGAGTGTATATGTTTTGTACGACCGTGTATTATATGATGGAAGCTTTGAAAGCTCCACTTTTTTATATGACACTATGTATTACCACATTTTTGATATATATAAAAGGTTTTATGGTGATCAGTTTATTTATGTAAAAATGTTTGTGATTAATTTATTATGAATGAAACAAATGCCAATCTAACACGTAGTTAGCATATGATTCAGCAAAATCATTTCTTGGAATGTGTATATATGTGATACTGTCAAATTGTCGTTCTAACAATCTCACACGTAAGCATCTTCTCAATAACGTCGGATCTCTAATATGGTACAAACCATTGAGCTATGACACTACTAACTCCGAATCAATACGTACCTTAAGAGATAGAACGCCATGCGAAATGGCATCCCGTAGAAGCTCGATAACGGCGCTATATTCAGCAACATTGTTGGAAGATGGCCATAGACATACACCTCCTGAAGACAGTACCTGACCCATAGGAGTATAAATCACCCAAGCAGTAGAGGCTGAGAGCTGAGTGTGACGGCTTGCACCATCCGTGAATCCTATGCAGGTGGAAGATTCCATTGACATCTGCCAAAAGAAACAGAAACTAATCACAAACCCGATCACGATAAGAAAAAGACCTAACTATGCAAAGCTGTACAATAATATACAACAAGCATCCTTGGCTAAATATCATGCATATTATTTTTTGAGATAGAGCCCATTTCTAGGCTCCGCCAAAGTTGTGCCTTCGTAATCGACTAACTCATAGGCACCCTTCTCCGCTTGACCACGTAAGGACCACACCACATAGGATTAAATTTCCTTTCCCCTAAGGGTTCTTTCGATTGATCCCACAAAAGGACCAAGTATCCTTCACTAAACACTCTTGGACTGACAGACTTGTCATATTGGACCTTAACGCGACGTTTATTAACCTCTAGAGCCACCAAGGCATCTCGACGCTGCTCATCAAGTTGCTCGAGGTGGACCAAATGCTCCTCCAAAGGTGAAGTGTCTGGTAAGAGTTCCACATCTAGCTTCAACGAAGGAATCTTGTATTCAACCGGAAATATCGACTCCACTCCATGCACAAGCTGATATGGAGAAAAACCAGTGGCAGTATTAACTACGGTTCGATATGCCCACAAAGCAGGGTATAACATAATATGCCAATTCATCTTGCTCTGTGCGATGGTTCGTTGGAGAATGGACTTAAGTGATTTATTCACTGCTTCAACCTGTCCATTCGCTTGGGTGTAGTAAGAAGAGGAGTGCTCTTGCTTATACCCTAACTTGGATGCCAACTCTTCCATCATACGGTTCTGAAAGTGCGAGCCATGATCAGTGACAAGCTCTTTCGGAATCCCAAACCAAGTAATGATTTGGTTGAATACGAAGTGAGTAGCTGTCTCACCATCGAATTTTACTGTAGGCATTGCCTCAGCCCATTTCGTGAAATAATCCACAGCCACTATAATATGATGGTGCCCCCCAGCCAAAGTTGGGTTGCAATCCATAAAATCGAGCCCCCACTTGGTGAAGGGACCGGCGGTGATAATGGGATGTAACAGGGAAGGCTTTGAGCACATATTTTGTGTGAACACCTGACAAGGGTGGCACCTCTTGACCGCATCAACACAATATTTAAAGATCGACAGCCAGAAATAACCCGCTCTCAAAATATTTTGAGCTGTAGAAATCCTAGATAAATGACCACCACATGCCCCTCTGTGGCAATCATTCAGCACAACCTCATCCTCCTCATGAGTTAAACAACGCCGTAAAATGGAATCTACCCCATGGCGGTACAAAGTATTGTCCACTATAAGGTAGTTCTTAGAGACGTGGCGTAATCGTCGTCGTTCATCTCGCGAGAGGTGAGTAGGGGTCCTCTATGTTTGCATATATACTATGATATCTCCATACCATGGGTCAGATATTGAGATTAAGAACATGTGTTCATCGACAAACGTATCTTCACAAACCAACTCCTTGGCCTCGCTCAGGAAATCCGATATAAGCTCTGCAAAAATTAACAACTTCTTCGACTTTGCCGAAACAAATTCGAGATCGAATTCTTGCAGAATGACAATCCATTTATTATACTTTCCCCCAATCATCCTTCGTGTGAGGATGAACTGAAATGGATTGACATGGGCCACAACCGAGGTCTGGAAAAGGAGAATATAATGTCTCAAACGCTGAACCGCATGTACGGTCGCTAAAGCAAGCTTCTCGACATGAGAATAATGAATCTCTGCATCAATAAGGTTTCAGCTTAGATAATATATGACATGCTCTTGGAGCTCCTCATCCTCCTGAACCAATACCATACCAATCGTCTCTAAAGACACGGCCACATATAATAGGAAATCACGGCTATAATCCGGAGGACTAATCACCGGGGCCGATGCTAGGGCTCGCTTAAGTGCATCGAAGGACTCCTAGGCTCGCTCATCCCATTCAAAGGGAGTATCCTTCTTCAAGAGACACATGAAGCCTCTAGTCAAATTGGCAAAGTTGACCACAAATCTTCGTAAGAAGTTTTCCATACCTTGCAAACACTGAAGATGATGAATGTTCTTCGAGGGAGACAATTGAAGTATTGCCTCAACCTTTAAGGGATCGACTCTTATGCCCTCCTTTGAAACGATGAATCCTAGTAAACAACCTGACTTCACACAAAAGATGCACTTATGAGGATTTAATCGAACCGAATAGTGCCGGCATCTTTCGAAGACCAATCTCAAGTGATAGGGATGATGCATTCTCATACGAGAATGAGCAGCAAGGTCATCCAAAAATACTTCAATAATAGACTAGAGATCGTGGAAAATCAAGGTCATCACCCGCTGAAATCTAGCTCAGGCGTTTTTAAGGCCGAAAGGCATTTTTCGATATGCAAACGTTCCCTAAGGACAAATAAATGCAGTCTTGTGTTGGTTCTAAGGTTTAATCTGGATCTGATTATACCCGTAAAAGCCGTCCATGAAGGAGAACACCTCGCTACCTACACACTCATCCAAAATCTGATCTATAAATGGTGTGGGGAAGTTATCGTTAGGACAGGTTCGATTCAAATCACGGAAATCAGTGCATATTCGGATCTCTCCCTACTTCTTATCCACCAGAATGGGGTTTGAAACCCACTCCGTCAAGGGAACGAGATAGATGAAACCAACTTTCAATAGCTTCTCTATCTCTGCCTTAATGGCGGGTGCTTTCCTAGGATTCACAGCACGTAAACGTTGTTGAACAGGCTTAGCATTGGGGTAAGTCTTAATCTCATGTTCGACAATCCGAGGGTCAATACCTGGCATCTCATCATAAGACCAAGCAAAAATATCATGAAATTCCTTGAATAGCTCGGTATATTCGAGAATCTTAGCATGGGAACATTCCGCCCCAATATAGACATTCTCAATGGTGCCAGGATTTCGAGAGATGTTGATAGAAATCGTGGAAGATATGTTCACCATGTTTCCATTGGCCATATGACCAGGAGAGCTTAATGGAACCATGGGACTACCAACTCTCTGACTAAGAATCTCCCTATAATCCTCACACTCCAAACGATCAAGTGGTGGAAGGAAATACGATCTATGATGAAGTTCCTCCCATGGTGGCTCAACGCCCGACATAGCCTCGATGATCGCTTCATCTGAAGGGAAAATCGTATCAAGGAAGTCATGGGCATGAGAAGACTGTACTGCCCATGCCGGCAGCACATAGGGGTCTTCCTCTTCCATCTGCGAAGAGGAAGAACAAGGCTCTGCAACATTCTTAAGATTGGCTTGATAAGCTATCATGGCTATAGGAAGCGGCACGTTGGTCTCAACAGGCTCACTCAAAATACTCAGTGTAGGGAGAATCCAAGGATCTTCCATATGAGTCGTGTGAAAAGACACTGAGGTTGTAGAAGTCGAAGCCTTATCGGAACAAGATCCTATCATGAGGACTGGTTCAGGACAACTAAAGCTTCCCATCAGGGATGGATACATACCTACACCCACACTCCCAGTTTCCGGCTGAGAGTGTTCAACGATTAGGACCGAAGCTCCCAAAGATGCAGTAAGAGGGGAATTATTGAATGTCATTTGATCAATCGTTACAATATTCTTGTTATGTGGAAAGCATACAACGCGGAACAAGGAAGAAGCAACGACCTGCATACTATACATCCAGTTCCTACCCAGCAAGAGATTGTAGTCAAGGGGCGCATCAACCACCTCAACCTCTATCGCAATGGTCTTCCCCCCCAAACAGACTTTAAGGGACGGAAGGATGCCGTGTGGTCTAAAAGATCTCCCATCAAAATTAGTTAACATAGTCGCTAATTTTGACAACTCAGGAGAACCAAGACCCTTCCAACAGGACAAAGACATCACAGATGCAGTAGCACCCTCATCAATTACAATGCGCTTGATGATCATATTAAGACATTCTATGTGTACCAAAAGCGACACATAGTAGGGAAAGCGAGGCTGATGTCTTGCAGTTTCAAATTTGATCACTGAGGAAGGATCATCACCGTTCACACCAAGAGAAGAAAGCAAAGACTTCCTTTGCGAAGGACAACTCTGAAGCACTTCCAATGTAGACATCGCACAAGGAGTATGGCCCAAATCCTCGACAACTGAATAATTCTGGGCGGCTCAGGCATTTGGATTATGCCCCGAGTGCTTAAGTACCCCCTTAGGAATGCGAGGTTCAGCCTCAGGTTTATCCGCACCTTTCTCAATGCGCAAAGGGGTTCTTGGTGGATCAGGTTCTTTGCCTGGGTTGGGTTGTGACGATCCATAATCTTTCACATGAGTCACAACCTTGGCAGCACAGACCATGTTAATGCACCCACGAGCACTAGTCTCTGGTGGATCATTCTCACTAGATTGCTCCTGGTACTTTGAGTTCATATTCTAGTTATGCGGTAAAGGGTTCGTTAGCACAGCTGGGCCTTGTGCTAAGAGTCTCGAAGCTTCATCAATTCGAGGGCACAAGTAAGTGAGGTGATCATCCTTGCATAGCTTGCAAGGGAACTTAACCTTACGTTTCGCTTGCTTGTCCCCGCCAGCATTCTGACTGTTCTTATCATTATTGGTAGCATTCTCATTCCTATTCCCACCATTTTGATTATTATTCTTACCCTTTCTTCTATTCCGTCCGGGCTGCTGGTTACCCTTCTGGTCCGACGATTGCACAGAAAGTACATTCACCATTTGGGTGGGTTGAGATGAAGCCGTAGCTTGTCCCAAAGCAGACTGGTTGAGCGACAATTGACTAACTTGTTTTGCAACCGAATCCACAGGTTTCGCACTTGCACAACCCACAATGCCATCGGCACGTGGTCCAGTTTTGACCTTGGGATCGAAACTGGAACGAGGAGCGTTGGGAATAATCTCATACAACAAACCGGACTGAGCATAAATCAAGTCCAGTTCCTGCGCCCTAAAGATTGCTTGTTCCTCATTCTGCACTCCGGATGTGGAAACATCCTTTGCGATATATGGCAATAAAGACTTTACGAAGCACTCGAGAAGGAACTCCGGTGGTATAAAAGCTTTAATTAATCTCTTCCGTCTACGCCACTCCTGAATATGATCAGAAATATGGGTGGCTTTATCTTTCCGAAATGTCGACAAGAGTTCAGTACCAACGTCATAGCGCACTGGTAGCTGGAAGTGATTAAGAAAAGTCATCGCAAGATCGTCGAACAAGGTAAAATATCCCTTTGGTAACTCTATATACCATTTCACTGTAGGCCCCGTGAGGGTGCGTTGAAATAGTCGCAAGCGGACTGAGTCCTGATGTAACGAATTCGAAGAGCGCCAAAGGTGAAACATGGTAACATGTTCGCTCGGATCCTCTCTTGGTTTTCCTTCGAACTTAGGTATGTCTGAAGGAAGCTTGGTAGGGACAGCCGGCCAAGCCGGGTCATGAGCCAGGGATCGTTTGTAAGTCTCGATAAGTCAGGAAGGTTAAGCGTCGCAAGGAAAGGGAGCCTAGGATGATGAGGTTGATGGACCGCTCCCTGGTTCACATAGGTTTGAGCACCACCATGGCCTTGGCCATAGTGTCCTCCTCCTGTCTGACCCGTATAGGGTGACGTGGAAGTACCATAGTAAGGTGGACCTTGACTAGTAGGAGCTATGAAGCCATAATTAGGAGAGTAAGTAGGTTGTTGATACCTGCCTCCGTAAGGTGAATAAACCTATCCATACTGCGTCCTGTAATAAGGTCCATAGGTCATCGCATGCGATGTCCCATGGGAAACTCTGTAGGTAGGAATATAAGCTTCGGAAGGGGGAACATACATATCAAAAGTAGGTATATACTCCCCGGACGTAACAAGCTGACCACTATAAGCGTGAATATAGCCTCCCGAAGCAGCGGGTGGTATATGAAATTGAGACACAATCGGCCTAGTAACCGCAGTATGGACCTGACTCGTAGCCATATATCGGCTTGAAGGACCACATGGATAAGGTGGAGGATGTACATTTGAAGAACTCAGAACCGAGGATGAAGGAATTTGAGTAATAAGATATGTACTACCGCCTATCATCACCCGTCTCGGACCTGGTATCCTAATCGGATCGCTAACCCTAGACCTAGGAGGGAGATGAGATGTAGCTTCCACCACTGGCACGAAAGGTGCAATGTGACTAGTACTCCCAAACCTCTCTGCAAGGTAAGGAATGGGATTGCCCCCATGCATAGTGCTAGGCTCGAAGTCGGATTCGACATGAAATGTCAAATCATGCATAGGAAAACCAGTCATAGCATAACTACCGTAGCTAGTGCTGGCAGGTTCAAAGTGAGTCTCGGCATCTTCCGGCATTCCATACCGGTAATGTGTCAACGAGGAATCAGCCCTAGGGTGAGTAGGTCTATCGTGTAAAGATCCTATCTTGGAAATCATAGGACCGAACTCAGCTAGGTCAGGTGAAGGATCGTATGTAGGAGTAAATTCCCCATCATCAACACAAATGGGAGGAGATGGCTCAGGAATAGTCTCTAAATGATCCTCCATGGTGTGTGAATCAGTGTGTGACATAGTCCGCCTGGACTGTCTAGGTCTCTCTCCCAAAGGAAGAGGAGAAGTAGAAGGCGGAATTCCTGCTAACCGACGAGAACAGTGCAGAACCGCACTCGAATCCACAATGACTCAAAACAAAAATAGAAAAGACTCTCTATTTACGTAAACCCTAGGCCAACTAGTGTGCACAGAGAAATCACTAATAAAATCTAAATCCAAATGCAAGCAAACAAGGGCTGGATAAGTGAGCTCCCGAATGAAGCACGTATGTCTCGCCTTGAGAGGCCTGAGACTCCCATACACAACAAGCGGAGGTATGTAACCAATTATTGTGGCCCTCAGCTTCAACACGTAAAGCGACTGTGCTGTCCGACCCCAACCTAGCTAGGACACTTGCAGAATAGACTCTACAAGTACCCCCTCGATATCCTAGGTAAGGTCACTAAGGTCACCTCAATATAATCAAAGCTCAGGCGGACAGTCGCAGGAGGGATTGACCGTATGGGCAGGGTAGCAAAGCCCAAAACTCTCGAAAGATCCCCGAGATACGAATACAATCCTGGAAATATATCCGGTGTTACTCAGTTATGACTATGGGTTGTCCCAATCGATAACCACTCACACTGCCTCGTGCTTAACTCCCGTTTGAGAGGAGGATCCTGAGAACGATGGTTATATCAAGGATTTCACACACTCCCTGGACAGACACCTAGATGTTGTTGTTTAGTGATCTTGGAGAATTAACTTACAATGAACTATTCCAAGATCCTAAAACCTAAGCTTGTTGGTGCACCCTAGAAAAGAAAAGAGTGTAATTCATTTTAATTAGCGTTGATTTTAGTTGGCTTTATTACTCAAAAATAGGATATGGTCATGCAACTAGTGGTGTTATGACGCAACATGAAGTAAAATGCACACCATAACAATCAATGCAAATGCATTGTGTCCATGTAAACAGGGTATGCTACTACGTGAAATGCACAATTCTTCTTCAAATGATGAATGCAAATTTTTCCTATATGAAGTGCTAACTAGTACTCCAAAGCAAATCTAGATCTAGTGCAAGTACAATGCAAAGTGGAAAATGCAATGCATGATGATAAGCAAATGTTTTTGGATTTTTTGAAAATATAAGAGATGAAAAAAGCAAAAGAATGATTCTACCACCCCCAGACTCTGCAAGCACACATAAACAACATCCAAGCAAAGCACTAAGGTAAAATAACTCTAATGCACTAATCTCAAACAAAAAATCGAAAATGCCATGACAAGAACTTTCCTTAAAAAAAAATTAGCCTAAAAAATGTTTCCGGTCAGAAACAGAGGTCAAAACAGACTCAGGCAGTGCTAAAGGAGACTCAGCAACTAACAGCATTCACCCAGCAACCAATTAACTTCCACAAAAAGGGAAAAATCCAGGGTATACGTGACTGTTCGCAGTAAACCTATGTGTATACATGGAAATCATAGAAAAAAACACGTGTATACATGACTGTAAATCAAAAACCCGCGTACAGGAAGAAAAGGTGCATAAAATAAGGAAAAAAGACAGGCTGAGACAAACTTCACTCCAATCAGACTCTACCAGGCATACTTGCCCCCAGACCCGACACAGAAACAAGAGAGAAAGAGCAATTCAAATACATTGAATGCCGATAAAATCACCCCCAAAGGAAAACTACTAGGAACTCCCCAGCGGAGTCGCCATTTCTGTTACGGAG